>JAOXJM010015309.1:0-17931 GCA_026413425.1 Tringa solitaria
TTCCAAACCCGCCTGGACACGTTCCTGTGCAACCTGCTCTGGGTGGACCTGCTTTCGGAGGGGGGTTGGACTCGATGATCTCCGGAGGTCCCTTCCAACCCCATGTGATTCTGTGACAGTGGCAGAGGTGGCCGGCAACAAAGAGCCAGGGCTAAGGAGGTGCAGGGAAGCGGGGGGGGGGGATGAAAAAAAGAAAAGATCGAAAATAAATTAAAAAAGCACTGCAAAAAATGTACTGAAAAATGCATTGGGGAAAAAAAATATGTGTTGGAGGGAAAACGCCAAGCGCAGCCGCAATTTGGCCAGGCAGGGCCGGCCTCTCCCCGGGGCCCCCCTCCCGCTCCCGGTCGCGGCGCCCGCTGCTCTCCCCGGCGACGGCCGGAAGAGGGCGCGCCGCTCTGGCCACGCCCACACCGCCTGCGTCAGCGGGCCGAGACGGCGGCGGCGGCCAATGGGAGGTGGCGGCGGGGCCGGCCCCTTCAGAGCGGCCATTCTCCGAGCGGCGGAGGGGGATGAATGGGGCGGGTCACGTGGTGAGGCTTGTTGCCACGCCCTCCGCCCACCCCTCCGCTCGGGGCCGCGATGGAGCCAGGACCGGGACCGGGATCGCAGGCGGTGCCCGGGCGCTGGGGCACGGTTGTCTGCGTGGTGACCGGCGCCTCCCGGGGCTTCGGGCGCAGCCTGGCGCGGCTGCTGGCCCCGCGGCTCGGCGAGGGCTCGGTGCTGATGCTGCTGGCGCGCTCGGCGGCGGCGCTGGCCGAGCTGGCGGCCGAGCTGCGGGGCGGCACCGGGCTGCGGGTGGAGTGCGTGACCGCCGACCTGGGCTGCCCGCAGGGCCTGCGGACGGCGGTGGCTGCCCTGCGGGAGGTGCTGTCCGCCGCTCCTCCCGGCCGCCTGCTCCTCGTCAACAACGCCGGTAACGACGCGCTCCCCGCCCCCGCCCCGAGCTCGGCTGCCCTTTGCCTCCCCCGGGGCAGCGGGGCTCAGCCCCCGTTTGGTTCTGCAACGGCTGAACCGAGGCTTGATTCGTGCTTTCGGTGCCGGTAAATGACCCCAGCCGAGTAAATAACCCAAGGAGCAGCGGGGATTCCGCACTGTCCGGATCTTACTATTTTATCAAAGGGATTAATTTGGGGAGCAGACCGGCCGGGGGCGGTTCGCTGCCAGGACTGTGGTGCTTTTTTGCTCGCAAGGTTTTACCCGTTACTCCTGGCACAGGACCAGCTGGCCACCCTACTCCATCCTCCCGTTCTTCTGCTCCCTGAGTACAAACTTGAGAAAAACTTCTAGCCCCCCGCCTTGTGGGTGTTTCGCTTGCAGTCTTTAGTGTGCCTTTTTTAACCCATTATCACTATAAAAAAAAAAACAACCCTACGTGTTCTAGCAGGTATTAGGTGCTACAGGAGTTGGGTCTTTTACTGTCCCAAAAGAGGGACGTTGCAGGAGAACACCTGGGGACGTTGTACTTCAGGCTGGAGGTTGGGAGCTGTTTGTTTTGGCAAAGGATTGTCCGGGCAGGTCTCTGTCCCGTGTCGCTGCCATTGGTTCAGCAGGTGACCCAAAAGCAACGAGCAGAGCTGGGCTGTGCTGAGCTCCTTGCTCTCCTGTGAGACCCTGCTAGAGGTTGGGCCAGCAAAACTGTAATAGGGTGTTGCACGTAGAAATGTAGGAGCAAAAGGGATCTGCTGTGTCGTTGCACCCATCTTTACCTACTTTAAACTCATCTGTCCTTCCTTCCTTCCTAGGCTCCCTGGGAGATATTTCCAAATCCTTTCTCGACCTCACTGACCCCGATGAGATCAACAGCTACTTTGCCTTCAACGTCACCTCAGCGCTTTGCCTCACCTCCACTGCCCTGCAAGCCTTTGGGAAGCGGCCTGGCTCGAGCAGGACGGTGGTGAACATCTCCTCGCTCTGTGCCATAAAGCCCTTCAAGAACTGGGCACTGTACTGCAGTGGGAAGGCTTCCCGGGACATGATGTTCCAGGTGCTGGCACTAGAGGAGCCTGATGTCCGTGTCCTCAACTATGCCCCAGGTAAGGAGAAGAACTCATTAATTGCTATTAATTTTCTCCTGGCTTTGTGGATAAAAGATTCTTGCAGCTGCGTCAGATGCAGAAGGAAAACAGGCCCCAGGTTTTGCTTTTACTTTATGTGATTTCTTTTTTGTTGCTATTTCTCCAGGTCCCTTGGACACTGACATGCAGCTCTTGGCCCGCACTAAGACCAGAGACCCTGAGATGCGTCAATATTTCCAAAGCCTGCAAGAGAGCGGGCACCTGATAGACTGCACCGTGTCAGCCCAGAAGCTGGTGAATCTCCTGGAAGAGGACACCTTCAGCTCCGGTGCCCACGTGGATTTCTACGACATCTGAGTTACTCTTTCCAACTCTGCCTTCCTGCTTTGCTTTCTGCTGAGCTGCATTGGGTGCCTCTAGTGTGTTTGGTGACTATGTTTGAGCCCTGGGTGCTGTGCAGCTTTCAAGAGAAGATCTCTGGGTGCCTTATAAATAATCCTAGTGCCCTGGTGGGCATGGGGAAAGCTATTGCTTCGCTGTGCTGTAGCCATTGAGCCCTCCTGGGCACCTGCTGGCAGGAGCAGGGACTTCTTTACTGCTGGGGATGGGGGAGCCAAGGTGGCTTTTCCAGAGGAATGGGCATGGAGGCTTAAAGCTCTCCTGTGCAGGAGTGTGTGCAAGCCAAGGAGGTACCGAGGCATGCAAGGCCAGATCAGAAAACCACTCCAGAAGGTCTCCAAGAAGCCAAGAGTGGAGTTAGAGATGAGTATCCCTGTGCCTGTCCTCTTTGCCCCCCAGGGACTGTGTGCTCAGCACCCAAGCAAGTCACCAAAGGGCAAAAGAGCCATTCCTGGGCCCAGAGAATGTGACTGTCCCTGCAGAGCCCTGACTGTCTGTCCCCTGTCTCACCAGTGACTAGTCCGGACTCTCCTGCAGTTCTGGGATCGTCTCTGTGCAAGTTTTGTGCATTAAGATGTGGAGCAAAACCTGTCCCTGTGGGTTTTGCACAGAGGCAATAAATCACCAGGAGGGGGAGCTGGCTGTGGAGGAGATGTGAACTTTGGGTGCCTGGTTGGGGTCACACCTTGTGACCCCATGTGCACAAGCGCAGCGTGGATTAGAGCACAACTGAGACACAGCCCCGAGTTTCTGTCATGCTTCTCTTTACAGGTTCTGGGTCCAAGCCTGAATCTGGGGCTTGAGCCCCTCCTGGGTAGTTCTTTTAATTGTTTGTGGGGTTTTATCCTTTTTTTTTTTTTTTTTTTTTTTTTTTTTTTAATCAGGTTCCAGGAGGCACAGGCACTTAGAGACTTGCCCTTCCAGAAGGCAGCTGGTCTGCAGTGTCTTTTGCAGTGACATTCCCTGTGTGCCCTGGAAATGCTCAGCGTTCCTCTGCTCAGTGACAGCAACTTTCCTGCAATCCTCTATATCAACTCTGTATTTCAAATTTTGGTCATCTGGATCTATTATTATTAAAAGTTTTGTGTCTGGTCTTGGTCTTTCTGCTTTATCTTTAAAAGTGGATAAATTTGGAGGAGGAGAGAGTCTGGATTAAGCACTGTTTTGATCCAACAAGGCACCACATGTGCCCTCCTGGAGTCCTGTTCTTCCATGTCTGATCCATGTCATTAACTCTGTGTTAACTTAAGCCTGTCAAGCTTAAAAAAAAAAAAAGAAAACAACTCTCTCCAACTAGTTTGCAGCTTGTTTTTGTCTTCCTTCTATGCCTGTGAAACTCATTGTTAGCAGAAACCCCTCTGCTGCTCACTATATAGGCAACAGGGTTGTTTTTCTGGGGTTTGACACCTGATGGTGTTGAATGTGGTCTGTGCAACCTGGATAGACATGCTGCTGCTAAAAATCTCCCATCGCCTCACCCTGCATCTGTATGGGCTCGTCCCATCCCCTACTGGGCAGAAACCCTTTTTTGGGATCTGACTCTCTGCAAATGTATAGCACCAGTGCTCAGAGCTGAGGGTCCCAAGTCCTGCCTTTACAGGGTCTTGGACCATGGACTGTCAGGGGCTGGGTGGAAGGTAGGTGAGCCCTCCTGGAAAGGCTCAAGATGGCCTATATTGTAGGAGGAGATGAGAGAGTGCTAGGGGATTGGGCTGCTCTGGCGCGGGGACTGTTTGGTACCAGGTGGGTGGGAGATGCAGATGGCTTCTTCAGGGTAAGACATGTTAAAAGCCAGGGTACACAAGGGAGAGGATTATTTTTGAACTGTGCCTTGCTTGAAGTCTGACCACACTCTAGTGGCTGGGGGTATATCAGCAACTCTGTGTGTTGTCTTGGAGCATTCTGCACGAGGAGTTATGGTATTGGAGGTGCCACTTGAAACCAGGCACTTCACCCCAAACCTCTTCCCCAAGAGAGTGTGTATATATATAGGTAGGGAATGCTGACTCTAAATAGCAACGTGCTTATGTCCTGCTGCACTTGTTGATGAAATCATAATGAAACACCAGATTTGATTCATAGCATGGTTTGGATAGGAAGAGACCTTCAAAGGTCATGTAGTCCAACCCACCCTGCCATGGGCATCTCCCACTATATCCGATTCCTCAAAGCCCATCCAACCTGACCTCGAACACTTTCAGGGATGGGGCAGCCACAACTTCTCTAGGCAACCAAATGGGTCTTGGTGTTCCTGTCCCTTCAACCAGGAATATCTACATCTGCTCAAAGAGGAAATCTGTTGCCAGCATCAAGCACATACCCAATGTGTATCCTATGGCTGCAGTGATGAGCTGTGGCTCTCGCTGCTGGATTTTGCTGGTGAAGCAACCACATGCTCAAAGTTCAATGAAGCAAGTTTGTCTTTAGCTCAACCACTCATCAGTTGATTGTGCTCCAAGCTGTTGTCTGGATGTTTTATTTTCAGGGGTTTCATCCCCTTGGACTCACTGTCCATGTGTTTAGGTCACTCTCTGATCCCCAGGGCCACTCCAAGCTTGTGACTGACCCCAGGAGCAGAGCTCTGCCCAAGGAGAAATGCCATGATGCTTTTAGGGCGTCCCCTGGGTACCAGCATCCCTTGCCCAGGGAGTGGGCTCAGTTCCTGTGCCCGGTGGGTCTGGCCAACCTCCGTTCACCCATAGGTGCTGCGAGATGCAATGGCAAAAAGACATTAAATATTTTTCTTCCTTTTTCTAGCATTTTCTGTGACCAGCTGAGGGCGTACCGAGACCGGATAACGAACACAAGCCAGAGCAGGGTCCAGAGGCTGAGAGAGCATTGTTACCTCTGGGAAAGCAATGGGCTGTTCAGCGAGGATGGAGCAGGATGCAAGCTTGGGCTTCCCTCCTGACTTTGCACCATCTCATCACAGGTCCCTGCAGTGACTGGTTTTCTTTAATTAAAACTCCATGTCCTGGAGCCATCCGACCACGCCAAAGGCTTAATTAGGAGAAGTAGGGGTATTAAAAAGAAAAGAAGTTTTGAGCTCTCCTAATTTGAGAGACAGGAGCTCACAGCTCACCTGGCAAAGCATACCTGACAGGGACAACATACCCAGCCGTAGAGGAGCACCAATACTCGAGCAGTGCTCTCCAATGGCTAAGGATGAACCCTGTGGCTGGAGGAAGTCACCCCAAAAGGAGCCATCACCTCCTCCATCCCAGACAGGAGCCACAGGCTCTGTTCTCCCTGATGGAGGTAAACTGGGGCTTATCAAACCCAAAATCCTGTCTAGCATGGTGGGGTTCCTGCCAGTGGGTCTGCCTCCCTGCCAGCCCCCTTCTCACCCTGCCTCCTGCAGTGAAATTCCACGGAGGGCATTTTACCCCCCCTTTTTCCCCATTTTCCCCCCTTTGCTTTTTCCGTCCCATCCCACCCCCAGAATAAAGTGCTAAAGGTCATGGTAGCCCCAGGAAGTGCTGTCCAACCCTGGTCTCCCGGTGCGTGGCTACAAGGACTCTTGCGGGAGAGTTCCTCTCTTACTCTCAGCTCATGTGCTTACAAGAAAAGCAATTTACTCGCTGCTAGGGGCAAAGCAGTGGGATGGATGTGCTGCCCAGTGCTGGGCCCTTCCTGGCCGCAGTGATTCCTGGAATGGATGGATGTTGGTGAAGGCGTGATGTCTCCTTGGTCAACAGGGGAAGACAAGGCTGGGGCACAAGCTGTGCAGATGCCTCCCTGTGAGAGATTCCTATTAAAGCGCTATAGAAAGCCCCTGCAATGGCCTCACTAGCAGTTTGGGGCATGAAGGAAAGTGTGTGTGCAAAGCACACAATGGGGTGACACTGCCCAAGCGACCAGCTCGGGCCCCCAAGGGACCCTCCCTCCCGTTGCTGGGGGGAACACTGCATCCTTTGTGCCTGCGGTGAAATACAAGGAATTGGGTTATCAAAGGAGGAAAAGTCACTGCTGGGTTTTGTTTCCACGTGTGTGACTAGGTCCCTGGAATGGCAGCAAGGGTGAGCCTTCTAAATCCCCCCCAAAGCCTCCCAAATTAAAACTGGTGCGCACTCAACGACCTCCCAAATCTCAGCCACTGACCTGGGCTGCCCCCAGCTCAGTGGGGCGAGAGGCTGCAGCCGGGTCCCTCTGCCCCTTATTAAAGGTCTCTCAGCAGAGGGGAGAAGAACAGCTTTATTTTCCCATCCAGTGGCCAGAAATGCTGAGTATGGGCCTTTCCTCCAGCACGCTGAGTGCCCAGCCAGCTCCTCGCTCACAAACAAGCAGCCGCCTCCGGCCACGAGGCCAAAGGTAAATGATCTGCTCCTCCAGCAATGGTGTTCCTCGAGGGGGGAAAGGTCTGGTGGTGCCCACACTTCCCATCCAGGGTCACCCACCCTGAGTGCAGATACCCCTGAGGTGCCCTTGGAGACACCCAAACCATGCACGTGGCATAGAGTTAATATGGGTAATGCCTGGGATGGAGGGGGAAGATCATTAGCCATCCCAAAGCCTCCCACCTCTCTATGCAAGTCAGGAGCTTTGCAGGGTCTTCTCGGAGCCATGACTGGGATTTGGTGGATGTTCACCAAGACCTAGAGGGTTAGAACAACAAACATCTTTCTGCTGAGCTGGCCCAGTTCTCACCAACTCTTCTCCCTGAGACTGAACGCTTCCTCACACATCCTCCTGCCTGTAACTCTTCGCACTCCTCACTCTCAGCCTCCTGACCTGCTTCTATTCTTCTCCCCTCTATGCTGTCCCCTGGTTTTGGTGGCCTTAGCGTTAAGCAAGGAGAAGGACCAGCTCCTGGCTGGCTATGATTTCTGAAACAGACACTTAATGTGTAACGAGGGACCCATTGGTCCAGCAAGGAGAGATGACAGATTAACCCAGTTTAGAGCCAAAGAGCAGTGGGTTTGCTGGTAAACTGTCCTGTTCCTGCAATCTTCAAATGCCTTTAATGAGTTATTATTTAGTCTGCTATGGAGGTTAATGGGGGGACATTGCAGAAATGATCTGTGATTAATTAAACTATCTTTACCAGGTGCAGGCAGAGCAGCTGGACTCTCTGGGCACTAAGTAGGGACCAGCATCAGATCTCTGACTTCAGCATCGCTCCTGGTGCTACCCCATACCCACTAATTTCACTGGTGGTCGAACCATGTCCTACAGACAAACAGCCATCTACACCCTGGCAGGAAAGAGCCGCCAGAAATAGGAAGTTTTCAATTTTTTTATGCAGGACCAAAAAGCCAGACTTTGTCCAGTTTGCCACCGGTCCATGTGGGATGCATCCTCCTTCCCCAAATATTGAGTGCCAAGCTGGAGGCAGACTGTGGCCGAGTTGCTCCCCCCGGATTTGGGGACACTGGCTGGCTGGTCCCAACATCAGTTGCTCTGTGTCCCCTTTCCTTCAGCAAAGGCACCAGTTCAGATCAGTGTGTCCATCTTCCTCCTCCATGGCCTATCCTGTGCCACCTCTGCTGCCCCTTATCCTCCACCTGGCTTTGAAACCCTCCTGTGCCAATGGCTCAGGCCTTCCCCAAGCACCAAATAGTCCCAGTGGATCCTGGCCTTTCCCGTTTGGATTTTGGAGGACTCTGGTACACGCTCAGCCCCCAGGTTTGGATGGGGAAGGACGAGGAATTCATGCTGCACCCATCCCACGTGGGATCCCATGGGAAACCCGGAGCCGCTCCTTCCTTAGGGGTGTCCCGTCAGGCAGCCAGCGGCGTGGCCTCACCCTCCCCATGCCACCCTCGGCAAAGCTGCCGCCGAGGCACCGCGGCGAGGCCGGGAGCCGCATTCACATTCCTGCCGCGAGCACACTTGTCAGCCGAGCTGTCAGCCGCTCCCGTAATAGGGCCACGGCGGTCACTCGTGTTGGGAGTAAACACAGCCGAATCTGAGAAAACAAGAGCAGAGCCGAGCCTGAGTGCTTCCAGCAAGGCTGCAAAGTATCAGCGCACTCAGGGGAGGATGCCCGGCCTCCCCCCAGCCTCTCCATCACCCCTCACTCTAAACCCTGAAAAGCCCCTGGGAAGGATGCTCGGCAGCGGTCCCCGAAATCACAGGGGTACAGGGATGCAGTTGGCTGCTCCCGGAAGGAAGCACTGGGGACCTGGGATTAATAAATATGGTGTTTGGTGGCATCGGAGCAGCAGCAGAACTGGCGCATGGGATAGTTGGGGCAGCCCTGGCCTGGAGCTGCTCAGGCACAGAAGGTGGTGGAGCCACAGGTCCATGATTTCTAGCTGAAACAAACCCCCAGCTTTGGCTGGAGGAAAAGCACTTCTTTTTTTTTTTTTCTTTAATTTTTTTTTAACTAAAAAAGGCATTTTGCATGTGCCAGAGCTGCCCTGAGCCTGCAGAAACCCATTGGAGAAAGGGTCGAGCCTTCTTGCCAGCATCTTCCCGGGTGACCTCCACCCTGGGCACCTCCTGCCACCTCCAGCTGTGTCACCAGCGCTGGAGGGGACATATCAGCTGGGTGAGACAGATGCAGGCTCTGCACTGTCCCCGGATGCGCAGGGAGGGTCAGGGGGTGTTTGCTTGGGGGCTGCAGGGTCTCCTCGGGGCCACAGCAAAGAGGAGGAGGAGCAGCAGCCCCGTGAATAATTAGCGCTGGCTTATTTGTTTTGCACTATTCCTCCAACTCCTAAACCCTCCCCGCAACAAAGAGGCAGTCGGCCTGAAAAGCCGAGGATTTAGGACAAAGAAGGGGCCAGGAGTGAAGTGGGGTGGCCGAGGGGGCGACGCAGCTTCGGGATGCAGCCCCCTCTGTGCCACTGGACGCCCAGCTGGGCAGTGATGCCCATTGACTGCATGGAGCCAAGCGCTCCATCCCTACCTCCTCAAATTCAGGAGATGCTTCTTACCCCTCTCCAGCCCAGCAGCTCCCCAGTTATGGGTGCAGTTTCTTCACATCCAGGAACGCTAAAAAGCTGAAAACACCGTGAAATATTTTCTCCCGTCAGGGAGGGGAGAGGGCGGCTATTATCCTCATCCAAACCAAACCCGAAATGTTGGGGTCACTCCGCCTTTGAAATTTCCCGTGGCCTTTCTTCCCATTAAACCATCTCCCAGCTCAGCTCAGAAGTTTCTTCTCCACCCCCTTTTTTTTTTTTTAATTTAATAATAAAGCATCTCAGATCTCTGAGTTGCAACTCATCTCACACCTAAGCGAGATTGCGTTTTGCACAAGCCTTTCAGCTGTTTTCTCAATCTCTCCTCTGTCTCATTCTCAATTCAGGCAGTTGCTATAGGTATGTTTTAATCCCCAGCATGGTAGATTTTAATTAGTCTTTGTACAGATGGCCAATTAACATTCATTACTTTTGCCTTGAGCGATTAATTATGAGTTTGGATAGAATGGGAGATGGAGACAGAGGAAAGATGGGCAGGTGAATAAAAAAAAGGGATTTTAATCAGAGTTTGGGATATTTTTTTTTCTTATTATTTATATATATATACACACACACACAGAAAGAGGAGGGAAGAGAAAAGCGGCAGCACGGTGCAAGTTACACTCCTGCTGAACTGCTTCCAGTCCCGGAGCCACGGGGATGGGCTCCAACAGGGTCTCTGGCTGGTGATGCTGCTGGGCTTGGGGGCTGCGGCCCAGCCAAGCCCCATTGCAGGGATGGGGAAACTGAGGCAGGGAGTGCTGGGGTGATATGCAGCTCCCCAGGCACAGCCAGGTCCAGAAATCAGCACCCTGGGCCGGATTCAGGTGCCTGGGCATCATGGTTTTGGGACTGTAATGGTGCTGGGTTGCTGGGGACGGCCGAGGGACTGGTGGTGACACAGTGCCACCTTCTCCTGGGTGAACCCGTGTAGTGGTGTGCAGGATGGGGCCTGTAATTCTCCCCGCGCAACACCCGTTGACACGTCGCTAATTCTTCCTAATTGATTTTTCACGCTGGCGGGAGGGAGACGGTGACATCCAACAACAGAGCCCTGATGTCGCGGCTTTCTACTCCATGAAAGGGGCTGGCACCCTCCCCCCGGAGCCGACATACTTCTCCCCGGCCCGGGTAGCCATGGTGAGACATTGCCCAAATCCTTTCACCGCCGTGCCGCTGGAAGCTGGCGTTGCTCTGCGTTGCCCGTGCCAGCCCGCTCGTGGAAGCTATTTTCAGACACGCAGGCAAGCCGTCAGGAAAAATTAAAATAGCAAAAGCCCCCAGGGCCATATCCTGCCCCGGTTCCTTGGCGGGGGGGGGGCGCACCCACACTTCATGCCACCCCGGCACGTGTGAACCAGCAGCAGGTTCCGGATTCAGCATTTCTGGGTTATTTTGGTGGCGGGCGAGGTGTGTGCGCAGTGCGGAGCGAGGAGGGGAAGCTTGTGGAGAGATGGGGAAGGGCCTAATCCTGCTCTCTTCTGGGGACCCTCTCTTGACGGCAGGGAGGCCAAGAAATGGGGAGTAGCGTGAGGATGCTGCGTGGCAGAATCCGTCCCGTGGGACTTGGAGAGCTGCTCATGGCGCCGCTGGCTGGGGTTTTACACCCATTCTGTTGAAATCTGGGGATTTCTTTTTTAGCGTGTTTTACATTTTGGCCCCAAACCTCTCGAGATTGGCACTTCCCCGCAGCACAACTTTTCTTAAATCAGGCGCTCAGGCGGTGGAGGGGGGATCCGGATCCCTCTCTGCATGGCAGGAATGGGGCTGCTGCACCCCATGCGCATGGCATGGCTGGTGGATGTGCCACCTCCATCTCAGCGTGGCCCCTGGGTGGATCCATCACCTGCATCCTGGCACGGATGGGCAGATGTGCCACCTTCATCCCAGCATGGTCTGTGGGTGGACAGACATGCTACCTTCATCCCAGTGTGGTCCTTGAGTGGATGTGCCACCTGCATCCTGGTGTGGATGGGTGGATGTGCCACCTGCATCCCAGCATGGTCCCTGGGCAAATAGATGTGCTACCTTCATCCCAGTGTGGTCCCTGGGTGGATGTGCCACTTGCATCCCAGCATGGTCCATGGGTGGGTGCCCATCCTGGGCAGCACAGGTGGCCGAGCCCATGGAGATTCACTCTCAATGGTGTTTGAGCACTGGCTCAGTTCATCCCACTTTGTAGGCTGGTGAGACTGCACGTTGCTCCAGGAAGCAGGTGGGTACAAAACAATACTGACCACCCACCCCCGGGGACCCTACCGGTGCAAACACCTCTGTTCCATGCTCATGAGCTGGATCCAGCCTCTGCAACCTGTGGGATGGAGCATGGCCTTGGCCAGGGCATCATCACCAGCAAATCCCCAATTTAGCATGGCTTTTTTTTCAGCTGAAATACAGGTGGGACATACAGGAGCTGATGGTCCCCACTGCCTCAAAGGGCAACCAAACCCCACCACCACCAGTTCAGGACTTCCTCTCAGGCAAGGAAGAGGAGGCTGGGAGCACGGATGCCTCCGTACGGCACCGTCCCCACCTGCAGAGCAGTGGCAGGGTATGGCCCTCTCTAAGTATACGCCATTGAAATGTGCACATTTCCTAAAAGCAATATGGAACAGCTAAATATACTGCTCACAAATCTGTTTACACTAATAATGGCTGGGAGCCTGCCATCCATATGACTGCAAGGAACCATTGATTCAACATAAATTAACTGAAAATTACTTGCGAGAGAGAGAAACTCACAGCATTTTATATTTAATTTTTTTTCCCTTGTCCTTTTTTTTTTTTTTCCCACACACGCACCAGGGAAGGGGGAAACGCGGAGACATTGACGTCTCCGCTACCGACAGCCATGGCTGCATTTGGCGGTGGGTCCACTCTTTCCTCGCTGGCCCCTCTCCCCATCCCCAGAGATGGGGACCGGGATACCCAGCGAGCTGAGATTTTCCATCCCAGCGCCGGGGACTCGAGCCGCCGCCAGGGCTAAATGAACACAATATTTACTCATTTTCCAAGAAACGGCTACGGAGACGGAAGGGTCCGAGTCATTATTTTGGCGCGGGCAGATTGCTAACTTGTTTAAATTTTTTAAAAAAAGAGGAAAAAAAGGAAAAAAAAAAAAACCACCAGAATTGGCAGCTCCTTGCGTATTAGTCGAAATGCTGCAGACTTGGCTCCCGCTCACCTCCGCAACATAATGTTAAATGGCATCAAGACAGTATATCAGTCATTTACATATGTTGCTTATAGACGCCAAACTTATTAACACAATAAAACTGCTGCTAAGAAGCTTTCCTGCCTATTTTTCTCCTGGAGAATGTCAGTGTTGGAAGCACCTAGCTGCCTCGTATGGAAACACCCAGGGTTGCCTTTCATATGGCACCCAGGAAAATAAATATATGAATCAGCCAGAGTCCCCCTCCGACCACTTCCAAAGCAAAGCATGAGGAAGATTCATTGCTTCAGAGTGTTGTGCATTGGAGGAGACCACCAGCATCCAGCCCACCCAGCAGCACCCTGCGAGCTCCAGCATCCCCACAAGTCACGCCGCCGCCCTGGACAGGCACCTGAGCAGGATGGGAGAGCTTCACCCCACGACTGGCTTTAAACTGCTCGGCTCTGAGTTGTCCCCAACTCCCTGTCCTCACAGCTGAGGTCTGGAAATGCTGGAAGGGGGACCCTGGCTGATTCATATATTTATTTTCCTGGGTGCCATATGAAAAGCAACCCTGGGTGTTTCCATACGAGGCGGCTAGGTGCTTCCAACACTGATGCTCTCTGTGCGGGAAAGAAGGCAGGAAAGCTTCTTAGCAGCAGTTTTATTGTGTTAATAAGTTTGGCGTCTATAAGCAACATATGTAAGTGGCTGATACACTGTCTTGATGCCATTTAACGGTATGTTGCGGAGGTGAGTGGGAGCCAAGTCTGCTGGTCCCCCCTCATATAACACTGCATGGTTCCTGTGGGGTTTTGGGGGTACTCTCCCAGCATCTGTGCAGGGACGGCTCCTCTCCCCACCACTGGGGGAGGAGCACAGAAGCACTGAAGCTGTTGCACCTTTCCCCACCCCTGCGATGGTGCAATCTTGCAGGAGATCTTGCTTTCTTTGCCTGCTGGGGCAAAGCTGGCGTAAGCCCGGGGGGGTCTGATGTGGAGGTCACGCTCTGGTGCCATCTGAGGGAGCACCCAAACTTCCCCCCGGGGCTGGAGGCGTAATTTCCTGTGTTGAAATTTCCCCAGCTCTCCTAGAAAGACATTTTTGCTGCAATGATGACCCTGCTGTGCATGGAAGAGAATTTATAAGGGTGACATCCTATAGCCCTGGAGGGAGGTACACAATGGTACATTACCTGGGAGACCAGCCTTCACCCCCAAAACCAGTGGGGAGAGCTGGCTGAACCCAAACACCAGGGTTGAGCCCTTCCCTACACTGTCAGTGGTATAAACCCTCAACCACATCCCCAGGAATCACAGTGCTAGAGCACGGAGCTCCCAGCCGTGGCATCCTGAGGAGGTTTAAAGGCTGTGATCAGGGGTGAGGGAGAGCTCCACTCCAAGGCAGGACATGGCAGGACCACGCACCCACCATTGCTGCCACCCCAGGGGCCAGAATAACAAATCAATGTCAGCAGTTTGGGATTTCTCCTAGTGCCTGGGGCAGGGGGAGGCCTGGATTGCACCCCTTGCTACAGAGAAGGGCTCAAGGACCTCAGGGAGCCCCACAGCTCTGTCCCCTGATGTTGTACCTGCTGTTGCCCCAGCAGGTCCCCAAGGAGGATCATATCCCCTACCTGTATGGCAGGTGATGCCACGCACAGAGCCGTGCCTGCAGCATCAATGCTGTTTGGACAAGCCGTCTCACAAGCAGGAGATGCAGATGCTGCCCAAAAATTGGGTGTTTCAGTGCTGCTGCCCTCTCTGGGCCCCAGTGTGGGTGAACAGGCTCATCACCTGACTCAATCCACGGGCAAAAAGGGGACATGGGGTCCCAAGGTCAGGCACAAGGCCAGGGGAAATGTCCCCAGATGCCCAGTCTCTGAACATCACTTTCAACTGATGAGTTGCAATGACCTTCCCCAAAACAGTGGTCCTGTGGGGACCACCTTGCTGAGCAGAAATTACTGGAGCAGTCTCTGATCTGAGTATGGGTGCAGCCTCAGTGCCAGGACAGGCATTGCCACCAGTGGCTAAGGGTGCTGCATCTTTCTGAAAGGCTACAGGCACCTGTACAATTATCTGGAGATGTTTCAGGACTTGGAGATGATCCTTTCAGGAGCTGGGGGTTTAAGTGTCTACAAGGAGATGGATGCAAAGCCTGGTTGCTTTGCAAGTGCAAGCCACTGAAGTAGCAGCTGGGTCCACATCAAATGACCTTCAGGATCTCCCATCTCTGAGAACTCACCCAATGCAGGAGCATGAGGGGGACCTGAGGGAATCTTTTCTTAGCAGCTTTTGTGTGGTTTTGCACAAGCCCTTTGGCTTTCGTGCCTTTCCCACCTCACCTCCCAGCCTGAATATGTTGAGAGCCCATCAGAGACCCATCACACTGGAACCCACATCTGCAGTACCAGTTTCTGTACTAACATAGCCGTCAGGCCACACTGGATAGGCAAGGGTGGATGCTGCCCCCATGGAAAAGCCACTATGACCATTTTGCAGGCAGGTGAAGACCCAGCAACATCTTTCCTTGATGGACTGGCCTCTTCTAGCCCATAGCTATGTGATCTGGATGACCTCCCATTCCTGTACTTGGTGGTGAGATCCCCTCTCGGTATCAGCCTGACTCCATAGACTAAAGCTAGCTATCCATGTCAACGTGCATATCTACCACCATCCCCACCATTCCCATGGCATCTTCATCCATCCATCCATCCATCCATCTATCTATCCATCCATCCATCTGTCCGTCCATCCACCATCGATGAACCAGTTGACAAAAACACCTTTAAAAAAGGAAACTGAGGGAGATGAGATGAATAACCTGCTGAAACCCATGGGGTTGTGTAAGGTCAGTTTATTCCCATCCAACATATCCCTGAAACAAGGGAAATAAAAAAAAATTTTTTTTAAAAAAGTGCCAAAGCAGGAAAGGGGGAGCAGCCCAAGAAAAGCAGGTTCTGGACCTGCTTGTCCCCCTAACCCAAAATACAGCCCCATCACCCCCATTCTTCCCTTCTTCACTGTGGGGCCACACTTGAAGGATGATGAGAAGAAATCCGGGCAGGGCAAGGAGCTGTGCCCATGGGAAGAGCAGGTGGGAGAGGTTAGGAGGAAATGATCCAGCACTTTGAAGTCTGGTCAACTTTTAACATCCCAGCAAGCTGTGCCCGTGGCCACGCTCCGGGGCCCGGGGCCTGATTTTCCACATTCTGCCCTTTGATGCTGGAGGCCGATGTGTTACAGATTAACGAGATGGGGGGGGAACGGACTGCACCTGCCGGCACCGTGCCGGATCCGGCCCCAGAAAAGCCTGCCCGCTCCTGCTGTGGAGGGAGGAAGGGGTGCAGGCAGGGACTGAGCCCAGGCAGGCAAGCAGTGGCCAGAGCTTGGGGACGCAGATGGATGGGGATGGACCTGCTGCCTATAGTGTCCCCAGAGCTGACTCTCTACCCCCAGCCCCGGGGCCAGTTTTCAGTGCCTGTCCTGTCCCCCTCTCCCTCTCCTTCATTCCTCTTTTGTTTGCTCCTTGGAAAATCCTCAACTGTTGTATTTTAACGGGCGTCAGATCACACCTTTCCCTCACCGGCACCCTCTAATCCCGGTAGAGCACCCCCTGCCCAACCCTGCCTGCCCACTGCCACTGCCGGCTGCGTCCCTCCGCTCTGCTGCCATGCTCTGCGGCTCTTTCGTTACAAAATAAAATGCCTTTCTCCTCCACTCAGAGCTCCTCCCGGCCAGAAATCCAGTGGGAAGGCAGGCTGCTCCCGGATCACCTCCTCCTGGGGGTGCAGGCGCTAAAGTTTTCCTCTTTAATAAACCGGGGACACCGGTGGCTGGAGCAAGGCACCCGCCTGGGTCAGGGTGGGGTGTCTGCATTTTATTCCTATGGGGGATAAAGGTCCTGCCTGAATTATCCTGGAGGTGGGAGCAGGCCTGGGCACTGCAGCGGGGAAAAAGAAATGTAAAGAGAAATTTGCGGTTCCCTCCTGGTTTCAGCACAGCAGCTTCCGAGCTCCCAGCGAGCCCTGGCTCCCTCCAGAGCATCCAAGGAGCCTCGTCTGGACACCAAGACGGGACTGAAAACCACAAGGAAAAACGGAGAAAAAAAAATTCAATTTAAAGATTTCTAATTTTCCAAGAGGACGATATATCCCCCAAACCAAAGCAGCTCCCCCCCAAAAAAGGTTCCTGTGGAGCCGGGGAGCGGAGGGGAGATGCTGCCGGCGGGGATTCCCGCTGTGAGCAGCCGGCACCCGGCCGACTTTTTCTTTTCCCCCCGCAGAAGAGGCTGAAAACCGGCCGAAATCCGCAGGAAACGAAATCCCGGCTCCGCTTAGCGCTCGACGGCCTGAGGCGCTGCCACCGCCCGGTCCCGGCGGGCGGCTGCGGGGGAGCGGGGGCGGAGGGTCCGCACCTCTGCCTCGTCCACCCCCGGCCCGGCTCGGGGATCAAAGGAAAAACAGCGAGAGAGGGGAAAAAAAAAATTAAATTGAATTAAATTGTATTAAATTGATTTAAATTAAATGCCACAAATGGTCCGGAGCCGGGCACAGCCCCCGTGTCTGAGCCGAGCGCTGTCTCCACATCCCCCTTCCCTTCTCTTTTCTTCCTTTCCCTTTCCCCTTCTATTTCCCCTTCCCTTTTCCCTTTCCTTTCCCCTTCTCCTTTTCCTTCCCCTTCCCCTTCCCCTTCCCCATCCCTCCGCCGGTGCGCCCCGCTCCGTGCCCGGGTGCCCTCTCCACCAGACGGCTGACCCAGCCGTGTTTCTTTATTTCCGTTGTTAAATATAAATATATATTTAAAATGTAGATTATTTCTCTCTATCTCGCCTTCGGAAATAAAAAAAAATAAAAATAAAAAAGCACTTTGGCGACGCGCTCCCTCCATTTTTAGGCTTTAATTTCTGCGGGGTTTCGTGTATAATCTCCTCTCGTACCCCTCTGCTTCCCCGCAGCCTCTTGCGGGAATGCGTTCGCGGAAAGCCCACGGGCGCGCAGCAGCGCTCTCCTCTCCGCGGGGGCAAGGATCCGCGGGTGCCCGCGCGGAGTATTTCAATCCAGCCAAGTGGAAAATAGACTTTCAACCCCCTTTGTGCGGGAGGGGAGGGCTGGCCCCCGCCTCCGCGGGCCAACAAAACTCAGAGCAGAGCCAAACTGCGGAGTGAACTCAGGACCGGCCCGCGCAGGGGCTGCGCGCCCCGCGCATCTTCCCCCCCCCCCCCGCGCCGCCGATAACCCAGCCAAAATCGCGAGTTATTGGGATTTTTTTAAATTATTATTTTTATTATTATTATTCTCAGTGCAGGATCGGATCCGTGGGAAGAGCGGGCTTTTGTCCTGGGGAAGGTCCTGCCTTGGAGAGGGAGTGGGGGGGGGACTCGGAGGGGAGCGGAGCCTGCGTGGGAGGCGGGGAGCCACGGCGGGGCGCGGGGGAGGGCTTCACCTCCC
>JAOXJM010015310.1:0-17814 GCA_026413425.1 Tringa solitaria
AGAAAAAAGAAAAAAGAAAAAAGAAAAAAGAAAAAAGAAAAAAGAAAAAAAAAAGGAAAAAATAAAAAAAGAAAAAGAAACAAACAAACAAACCCAAGGAATCTGTTTTAATTCTCTGTAAAGAGAGGAATAGCCAAGAGGGCTACAACTCATAAAGCACTGCAGTGAGTAAATTGTTTCTTAACAGAACATACGCACAAGTCCCCCAAACTAGCACTTAACATCAGGGACAACACTGAAATACAAAATGCTAATGTGGGTGTGGAAAACAGGAGTTAATGGGTCTATAACTCTTGCTGAATCTTGACAACTTTAAACTTATATTTAAAGAGAGATGCCACTTTTTGCTCATGACCAGTGCAAACCAATGAACAACTCTCCTCATAAAACAGCACAGCAGTCCACAGACTAAGAGGATGTCTCTAAGTCAGAGATGATCTTCAGGTCATGTATGTCATCTAGATGCTGAAAACTTTGCCTGTGAATGATGTTATTTTCCTTCCTTTTTCCTTAAGAAAGTCAGGAAAGTCCTATTTTTAGTGAAATAAACACACAGTCAGGAGTGTAAAAGTAAGCAAAGGAAAAATTACAATAATGTCAAGAGCCACAGAGCTGACCTGAATGACCCTAACTGTTTTAGTGCCAGAGCTGCCACTAATATCCAAACAAGACATGAAATGATCTCTTCTTAAAAAAACTTAACATTTCTGCTTCAATGTGTTAGTTAAAAAGGCAAAAGGTCAAGATCTATATATGCATATATATACATACATACATATATATAAACCCCTCTATTTACATAGAGGAGTATACACACATGCATTTATCAATAAATAGGATATTTTTAAAAGTCAATAACACTGTCTGTTAAAAATCTGGTGTGCCTTTCAAGAGAATTCCACAACATCTGCTTCAGAGGAACAATTAAAAACTATTCCTCAAAGCACATAACAATCATTTTCCCCTGACTCGCACTGGCATTATCACTGTGCTGCAATCTTAGGTTCCTTCAGCCTGGAAATAACAAAGCTGGGAGCCCTCCTGCATCCTGTTTCTAACCTCTCTCAACATAAAACAGCCTCCAGAACCCACTAGAAGAAAAACGGATTGCTCTATCTATCCGTTATGGGAAATAAGCAGACATACTTTCCCGAATAAAACAGTACGAACACCACAAACAACAAATCAGTAATACCCGAAAAATCAAAGAGCAGCCAAAGCAAACTCTCAACTTATGAAAGCTATGAAAGCTTTTTCTTACATTTCTGATCTGTCAAAATAGAAATAATGGAGTCCTCCTCCTTTAAACTGAAAAGCCTCATCATTTCACAAAAACTTTGAGACAGCCGCAGTCTCAAAACTCACATCCACAGAAAGCTATATTTTGACAGCCACTGATGGCAGGAGCAAAGATTACATTTTCTTAATATGCAGACAAAGAAAATATGTCTTTTTATTTTTAAGCTCACAACGTATTTATTTCTCCCCTCTGCCTTCTTAACTTCCTCCCACCAAGCTCAGTTGTGTCATCAGGCAAAAAGAAAAAATTCACACCACTTAAGAGTTTCAGTTGTGAAAGAAATCTGATACAGTGATA
Organism: Tringa solitaria; assembly: GCA_026413425.1. Classification (NCBI taxonomy): domain Eukaryota; kingdom Metazoa; phylum Chordata; class Aves; order Charadriiformes; family Scolopacidae; genus Tringa; species Tringa solitaria. The sequence goes on from JAOXJM010015310.1 coordinate 1,598, forward strand.
GTCCTTCTGATAAAAATAGAAAGCATGACACTTGGAAGTGAAATATCTATTGAGAAATAGAGCTAAAAGATATTCTAAATGCTACGAACCCAAAACACTGGGCAATGAGTAGGTAACTGGTGCAAGTTTGATCCCTTGACAATGATCTGAGTTGCAGGCAAAGTTCTGAAATACTTCTCTCTACACATACATATACATAGGTGTATAGTTACCTACGAAGTGTTATTTTTATTTGTGTATCTTTTTGTTAATAAAATTAAGAACCAATGCAAGCCTTTAAAACAATTATTCAAATCCTGAATTTCAACAATGTTCAATACCTTCTCCAGCTTCAGTAAGTTCAGCATCTAGAGAAACGAGGCAAGCAGTTCTCAGATTGAGAGTAATAACCCCATGGGACTGGGCAGGAGAAAGTTTGAGAACCACTGGTCTAAGGCATTGCTGTATAATTGTCATGAGTAACATGTAACCTTTATTAAAACGGGAAAACTCTGATTCTTTATTCAAGTAGGTTTTAACACACTTAAACTCCATCATGTATGCAAAACTGTGTACTAAAACACCTTCTTCAAAACAAAGAAAAATTAGAAAGCAAATAAAGAGTTTAAAAAAGCCTTCACATAGTAATATTAGATTCATTCACAGTGCATATTCTGAACAAAATTTATTACCACTCCAAATGATTAGAGACATCCGTAAGGGGAATAGAAAGTTCACAGAAGTGTGACTTTTTGTTTCCCTACTACTGTACATTTTCAATTGCACAGAACTGTACTAATATAAGCTCTCCTTCAAATACATATGTGTATCCCAAGGAGACTGGAAAGAGTGGACATCCTGTTAGAAACTCACTCGTGTCCTCGTACATATCCCAATGTAGGCTGAGAGCCAGGAGGAGAAAAAAGCCTCCATCCCCACACCAGCCAATTCCCAAATCTGTCTGTATACTAACTCTCGTGCCACTGAGTAAACTGTGAATGTCTCAAAACCTTAAGGGGCTGGGGCGGGGTGGGAGAAAAAATTCAAGCAGAATTTTATTCCAGCATCATCTTGACACAAGACAAAATTACCATGCTGAGCTGAACTAACTGAAAACTTTCTTTAAATTACAAGCATAAATAGTTTAGCTGTCTTTTCGGTGAGTTCAACAGAATGCACACTGAGAATGTTTACTTGAGATTTGATACAATTTCATTTGTGTACAGTTTTTACATCTGTTGCTAATGATATCGAATTATTGATTGTTCACTTTCTTATATTTATTTAAACGTTAACTATATACTCGGCAACCTGATGCTTCTCTTTTCTTTTTTTTTTCAGAAAACTTTTTATTTTTGCCTGACTTCAGCTGTAATTACTTTGATCTTCCAGAGTGTATAATTATTTTACTGTTTATTTATTTCTATGAGAAAGGAAAAAAGTTTGACCTAGGAGATCTATATGTGGCAATTTGTAACAGAATCACATAGCTTATGTTTAGGAAATCATGGTTTTGATTAAGAAGCAACCATTTAGTTCCCACTGTTTTATTAAAACAGACATTAGCAGATAATAGGAAACACATTTAACACTGTAGGCTGCCTTTAGTTTGCAACATCAATAAAGTTATTTTGAAGTCCCTTCCTATTATGCCTTTACCACAGCTCATGTGAATTGTTTTTTGCTTTTACTTTCTAATAACCAGCTCTAGAGATACACATGGATATGGGTGCTGGTCCCAAAGACCGTGAATTATAGTTTTACCCAATCTATCCAGATTACAACCTGAAAAATTAATTGCTGCATCATCCATCCACCTTCGTGGAAGACCTAAGTCCTGTTTTTTTTTAACCACTGTTAAAGGAACATGTAATGTCTGAAGCATATAACTCAAGTCACTGATTTTGCATACTAACTGAACTGTCCTGTAGGAATATCTGGCTACAGAAAAGAAGCAAACCATCATGAGAACAGAGATGATGAGAAATTGAAACCACCCATAGAAGTGCAGAAGTCTTCCTGTTTCCAGGGGGTTTAGATTACTGCCCTGAAGTTGCACGGCTGTTTATTCTCCATGCACCACTGTACCTGCCATAGACTCTTTGTTTTCTCTCCCACTCATATGGTTGATGAATCAACACTACTTGAACTGCTTTATAGCAGCTTGTGTTTACTTCACACATACCTTAACCTTCCTTTTTCTCCTCCTACTAACACACACACACTTCCAAACAGCAACGACTGGCTGTGTCTCTTTGAATAGCACAGATACAGAGTTATCTGGCAAACTCTTCAGGTTTGGATCCTTGACCTCTTGATTGAGGTCTCATTCTGCTTTTAATGCACTTAACAATTTAACTGTGCACTTACTAAGTAAAAAAAAAAGTAAGAGCTTAAAGAATTCAATGCTCTAAGAATGGAAGAAAGTGGAAGACGGCAGTGTGCTAGAAACACTCAGAAGCTGTAGTGGCATCTTTACAGTTAAGAACACTACAGTTAAGGACTTTCAGTGCCTCTGCAACTGGCACCCTTGCCCAGTTTGAAAAAAAAGAAGGGAAAAAAAAAAAAAAGAAAAAGCCCATCTCTGTTCTCCTAGAACGGCAAGTAAAAGCGAACGGTGATGACCTTGAAGCCGTTTGATTCCTTTGATTGTTTTTTAACCAAAAGAATATGTTAGAGCTCTTCGAATAAAATTCTTTTATTAAGAGACATCATTTAGAGAAAAGAAACACTTATAAGTCACACAATGGCAATGGTGAGAAGAAACTATCGAGTTTATTTGGCATGAGAGTAGCCATATACTGAAATGTCTAATCAATGTTTTTACTTCAAGCCTAAATCATTTTAGTAGTTGCAAAGCAAAACCTCCATTTCCTCATTGGCGTTCAGGCCACTTCTGCCTGAACAATCTTCCTTCCAGACATAAACAATTTTACCATAAAACATTCTTCTTCTTTTTTTCTTTTTTTTTCCTCCTAGTGAAAATCTAATCCCTGCACAGCCCAGGCCAGAGGATCTTACAGGTACGCTCTGCACAAACCAGACGTGCAGAGGAAAACCAGATGCCTCAGAACTTGTTCTGATATTGTAGGCAATTTTGTTTCACGTGTTCCTAACTCAAGCAGCAGACTCTTTATGGTATTATTATGCAGATTTCTAGTCTGTCCTATGGAAACTAAACAAGCAATCTTTCATAGCTCATGTATGCCGGCCTTTTAAGAGAGAAAGACAGCAGACTTTTTGAAAGATGCTAATCTCAGGTGACTACAAAAACAATGGTTTCTCAAGAAGGACAGGACATTATTTCTGCATCATGCTTGTGAATCCTCTTATGATTTTCCTGGCCACTGAAAGGATCACAGACAGAAACAACAAAAATAGCCTATGTCTTCTTTCAGACAATGGATCTTCTCTTCAGTGGTGTAACAGCGAGAGAAACTATGAAAAAAACTATCCCAGGGTAAAGCTAATCTCCAAGGCTGATGGACATCTGGGGAGAGAAGAGCCAGTTGGTACTGTGGAAAAGGTTCTGACTATCTCCAAACTCCTGTTCAAAGTGCATATGTGTTTCAAAACAAAAAAAACTACCAAAACAAATGGTCAAGTACACACACAAGTCCCTTCCCAAAGGAAAGGATGAATAAAAGAACAAACTACACAACAGATGCTTATCACGTCACTCCATGTACTATTAGAAGGTGATCGGACATTTCAGGAGAGTGGGACGAACTTACATAGCATAATTCTACTGCCTCGGGCATTCACTGCTAGCCAACTAATACAAATTTGTTGTAGAAAAAATGCAAACAATGGCTATTTTAATCTTAACTTCAGTGGGTGCAACACCTTGTTATTTAGCAACATCTCCTAACAATCAGGTATTAAACGCACTACTGTTATGCAGATTCCACACAATTAAACATGGCTGGAATGCCAGCACACTTAGTATTGAAAACAGAGAGCAAGGGCACATGTAACTTAGAAAGACACTTTTTTAGCTTTCATGAATAAAATGCAACTAAGGCAATTTACATAGCAATTTAATTTTTAAACCCAGAGCTACTAGAATTTAATTTTTTTTCCAAAATGTTTTAGCTTAATTCAAAACACAGTTGATCTTTCAGCACAGCCAAAGGGTTATTTTAAGCATGTTTTAAGTGGCCTGTGTTTTCACACCAGCCTTGTTTGTAAAGTATCAGATTTAATTTCAAATGTGCTGTGACTGTGCCCTCTTTGTGGACAAATTCACTAATATTATTACAGCTTATTATCACTTTTACTCTTTGATAATAATCTCTGCCAGCAGAAGTTCAAGAACTTGGAAAGTCACAAAAAAATCAATTTACCTTTAATCTTCTTGTACTTCTTGTACCATCTCCCAAACTCCTGGCACTTGGTTGCTGACACATTGGCATAGTATGTGCTATTTACAATGGATGAAATCATACTCTGAAAGTACAGAAAGAAAGACAAAAAGTGTTTCAAAACATCTGGCACAATTAGAAATCTTTTCCAGGGAAAGTGAATGACATGTGAGTGCACAATGATCATCCATTTGCAACTTTAAAACCAAAGGAAGCATCTGATGAGTACACAAAAATGGTTTTATTCTCCATTCTATATTCCCAGCCATAATTAAAATTAGAAAGTAATTATTATTATGCATAATAATGCAAAAAAAGATGCAGTACAAACCTCGACTGAGATCTGCAGCTTGGGCCGGGGGGGCAGTTCTACTTTGCTTTGTATTTGTGATATTACAATATCTAAACTTTAGTTCCATAAGAACAGGCAGTGCCATGCTGGGGAACACGTGCTCACTGCATCCTAGTGAGAACAAGCACGATTTAGGAACCAGATCCTAAAGGTAAGATTAGATGCTGCAGCATGCATAATCCAAATAATGCTTTTCAGATGTCTCTGCTCTGCTTCCAAATGCAGCGAGACCACACAGCCAAGAATCAGAGAACATCCGTGCTACTCGCTGCAGAACAACAGTTAGGCAAATAAGTTAAATTAATATAATATATAGAAACGTGTGATTAGCCCTTGTGTGAAAAATCACCCAAAAGAGGAATTAGTAGTGTTGTTCTATGACTCTCCCAGTGAGAAGGAACTACACATACCACAATACAGGGCAGCCAAAAATCACAAAAAAGCTCAACAAAACGGAGATACTACTTGCTTCACCCCACCCCACCCCTACTCTTTGTGAATTCCCTCTAAGTGACTCAGTACAACCCAAATGAAGCACAGAGGAGTGGAGTTGTTTTGCAGCACCTGATACCCATAAAAATGCTAATTTCTACCTGGGATGCTGGGAAAGGGCCTGGTTAGTGCTAGTTCTTCCTTTCTGTTATTTTCCCCTCCCCTCACCCATTCCACAGAGGAGGCACATTATCCTTTCTTTCTCCCTGTCCTGCCCCAAACTCTTCCAGGATCAAATTATTCCCAGCACATGTAAATTTCCAGCACGCAAATGCAATCTAACACCATTAACACATGAGAGCCAACGCACCTTCTCCAGAAATCGCTTTTTCCTTATGCCCTCCTTCCTCACTTACGTCAAAACTCAGAAAAAGCCCTGACACGTTGTCTGACCTTTCTGCATAGAGATGAGAGAGCGAGGATGATCTCACAGCTCAAATAAGCTATTTACCGTAGCTTCAAGCTCTGGCCCATCGGCTGCCGCAGGCTCTTGTGCAAAATGGGATCTTGGCCATCTCTGGAAAGCTACAAAGCTTCCACTTGGCTTACTCAATTTTAACAATGCTTTAAAAACAGAAACATCCCCTCCCTCTTCCAGATTGATCCAGCCTTCTACCCAGTTCACAGCAACATCACAGGACTCCGGCTGTTCCTGAACTCTTTAGCTTTGGGGACTTAAAAAAGGTGAGCAAAACTGAGAGACTTAAGATAACTGGGTGGTGCAAATTAGTTTCAGTCTTCAACAGGCAATTTCACTTGCAATAAAGAGGCTCTTCTACCTTTTCAGTCAACTTTTCCACTCAAAGGCTACTACAGTGCACTGCAGTAGAGTCTGAAGGCTATGAAGTAAGAGCCTTTTGTGGCAGCTTCAATTTCTAAAACTGAGATTCAATTTTCTAATTAAAATCAATATTTTGAGACATAAACCTAGCATTGTGGCAGTCAGTAGCAATTCCCTCCCCATAAATCCTCCCTTGCTCCAAGTCATTTTAACAAGCAATAGTGTTCTGAAAGCCTGACACGGAGATAGCCTCTACTAAGGAAGGATTTTGAAGAAAGTTGAGCTAACTTGTTTGGTTTTTTTTACAGTCACTTTAGTTAGATTTCCAGTCACTAAGGAATGGTGGGGACATTGTTTGGCTCTGTCTACGTAACAATTCAATTTCCCCCCCTTTTTTCCCCAAATCCTCTACAATAAATCAACAATTCTACAATAAATCAACATTACTGAAATTGTAGGGCTCTTAAATATCACAAAATCTATTAACCCATTAACCTTTATTTAAGAAAGCAACACTTAAACTACACAGTAAAATCAAATAGTAAATCAACCATTGGTGAAAAATCCCAGGAGAGATTCTCTTCAATTGCTTGACAGTAGAACAAGGGAAGGAACCATAACAACTTTCAAACTGCATGTCCTCACTGTTAAATGGAAAGGAATGCTAGGGGTATTTCAGCTAGGAATCTTGATAAGGCTGCAGAAAGGAAATACCCATTCAGAAAAGAATGGCAAAAGAAAATCTAATTGGAAATTTCTAAATAATGCAGAGTATTCCTGGGAAAATCCTTAAACAAGGAATAGATTATACGAAGTAGCAGACAGGTTTAGTATGTGTGTGTGGCCATGACAGCCACATAGAATGAAAACTACGTAGACCAGGAGCTAAGAAATATCCACACGAAGAAGATCCAGTGCAGTAAGTTCAAGGAGAAAAACATAGGATGTGCTCACATTCCAAGAAAACCAAGAGACAAAACTCATGGTCAGTGCTGAAATTAATTACATAATATACAGGAAAGACAGAGGTCTTTATGCAAAGATGGAAATGCTGAAATAATTGGATTTCTTTCTACCACTCACACTCCCCTCACACTCCTTCCCCTAGCTTGGTTAACTGGGATTTATTTGTTTGAAAAGGAGCCGTGTGCTAAGGATAGCTAAGCTGCAGCCACATAATACACCTACCAGAAAAAAAAAAGAAAAAAAAAAAAAAACAGAACAATTTTAAATCAAAGTGAATGATTACATTTCCCATTAGTGGCAATAAGAATCCCCATCTGGGCTGCATGGTGAGCTCAGGCACTGAGAACCAGAGACGAAGCACCATCACTGGTGGGAGCGAGATCCTCTCTCCAGTTCTGTACTTGAGGCACTACGAACACATTAATAAACAGCAGCATTTACTCTGCAGTTTGACTCCTAAGAGACCACTGTGCAATTTGCTGCTGTCAATAATATATTAACCACAAGGGGGTTGTAATGACATTTCACATTTGGCACGATATTTTTTTAAAACTGATTTGGGAGAAGGAATTGTATTAGAGGCATATTCAGATGATGGAAATAGACAGCTCCTATACAACCTTCCATTGTATCTTTTGCATTTTGTGAGCCCAAACAAAAGACACTGAAACTTTTAATGGCAATAATAATAATAATTATAATAATACAAGCTGCATTCTTGCAGTCCCAATTCAAGGGTCAGTCACCACTCAAGGTCACACGTGCCTAAAAGTAAGCAAGCTCAGTTTTCTACAGAAGGATCTCCTTTTAGCTTTGTCCACTAGATAAATACTGGGGCAAGGATTTTTGCCGCTACAGTCCTGCCATCAGTAATTTTCTAAATATATTTCAGATGGAGGCTATAGAAGGAGTAAACCAACTGCAGCATTTCCACCTGGTATGCTTTTGAAACTGAAGTGGGAGGAAAAAGACCCAGAGAACAAATGAATTCTGCATATGAAATGATGCATAGTTTAGTTATACTGGATATTGAAGAAGACTGTGCAGAGACAACCATATGCTGCAATCATCATTAGCTGACCAGATTCCACAGATAATTCTATTTAAAAAAATTACACTTAAACTGTGTGAAAAGGAAGACACTTTCGTATTCAATGCATTTATGCTCTGTGCCTATCTAGAGTCACTGCTGCTCCTTTAGCAAGTAAGACAAGTTACATGGCTTTTCCTTACACAGCTTTTCCATTCCCGTCACTTCTGCAGACACAACGTGGCTAAGGAAGATGAGGAACGTGATTCCTACCAATTGCAAAGGCCTAAATTCTGCTCTGTATCTCACCTCTATGCTTTCCCTGGAGTTGTAATCACAACAGTGAGGCAAATTTGTGCTGGTTATACATAAAAAGAATTCGCTGGGCTCATGGAGGCTTTGGATCATGAACTGCAGGATAAGTGTACAGTGCAATACAAGACAGGCAACCACAGGAGAAAAAATGTTGGGCACAGGCTAGCAAAGAGACGAATTTTTAGCAAGCAGGAATTAGTGATGTTTTGACTTTTTAAGATACAATACACAAATTACCCTATGATTCTAATAAAGTTTTTAGGAGGCAACGTATTTCTCACTCCCAGCGAAGTTACTTGGACTGGGTGTGGAAGCATTTTACTGTTTTTTCTGAGAGGCAAAGTCATGAAAATTTTATGAATCTCTTGTTATGACAATCTGAAGTACAAATAGAACTCAGGATATCTGGAGGAACCTCTGTCTTAGACATGACATCACTGCCATTTATAAAGCAGTCATGGAGAATGAGACTGAGTTTTTGTTCTTTTTTTAACATAATTACATACACCTTTTTTTACTGTTTCCTAAAAATTGGGGCACAACTGTTAAAATAGCATACTTTTTATCATAGTTGGAGGCTGATGACAGCTACCTATGGGTTAGTGGGGGAGGTGGGCCTCTGCTAGTGGGAAGAAGCAACTCAAATCTTGCATTTGAGGATCATTAGTCCCACTGCAAAAGGTTTTGATAAAGATCTAAATTAAGAATTTATATCTCCCTTAACAGCAGAATAAAAATCAACCAATTCATTAATAATTTCCACCTGGCAACTCACTAAGAAAACATGGTGTAAATATACTCTTTTCCATATTAATTAGAATTTCTCCTTTAAAGAAAACAAGAAATTGATTTTATATTTATGGAACTGTTTAGTCTAACCCCTTTATTGAATAAATATGAGCTTTAGATCTTGTAAATTTGGCTTTCCCTAAGCCTGTTAAAAACACTGACCTGTGAGAGAGGGCATTCTTTGGCTAACGTGCTCTGATTCATCTCTTTGAGCAGTTCCTTTAAGGCATTGCGAACTGTGGCGTGGTTCCACTGCTCTGCTGGCAAGTCTTCCAACTTCGAACAACTGTTAAAACAGAAAGCAAAAAATAGGTAGAAACATCACAGGTGCTTACACTTTGCATACAAGTGCTACAGACCTTTAAGCACTGAGCACAACCACGGAGTTTCCATCTTAGTCAGCCCATTAAGGTGTTTCTTCTCTCTTTCCCCTCCCCACCAAGCTCAACTACCAAAAGATGTGTAGTTCAAATAAAAGAATGACAGTACATGGCAGGAATAGCAGCTAATCCTACTAAGATATTATATGCGTGCATAACCATTCCCTCCGGGGCTCAGTGGAGAGCAAAGAAACCGCATTCATCCCCAGAAATGGCTGGATAAAGGCATCCTCTCCAGAGAGAGAGAGATACTCCTGCTGGCGTAGAAAAATAAACATATATGCCACGCTGCCACTAACAAAATCCCTACACAGTACAAGCCTGCCTTGTATGGAGGCATGGCTTTGAGCACCAAATCTGAAAAACTGATTTTATTTCATATCAGTTCTTATACTGCCCTCATCACTGAAGTATCCAAAAGCCTCTCAGAAACACCTTAAGCCATATGTCCAACATCTGTCAAATGTAGTTCATTCTCACTTTCATCCTACAAGAACTGCATATGTAGTGAAGCTTTTGTCTTCATGTGACTTGTGCCTTTTTTAATTTAAGAAGCTTATGGTCTATGTCTGCATACATGAGGACAGACCCAGAAAGCTCATCAGAAAGTTGGGAGAAAGTTGTCATTGCCATTTGTGCCTGAGAAACTTAATGCACGCTCTCCAATCAACCTCTAAGGTAGTTCTGCCATTTGCCTGTATGGCCTGGCTTTATCCTCAGAGTTGAAAGTTCAGGTATGCTTGAGGAGTTCAAGTAGTCAATGACCATCTTTATCTCAAAGTCATGGGCTATCTTCTATTTACACAGCATCCAGGCATTCAAGCACTTTGAAGATAAAGAATGAGACCTTGATCTTGGGTTGATACCTTCCAGCAATAGAGACATGACAATAGGCTAGATGGACTCCTGGTAGCTCATACTTCTGAGTAGATGAGTTACTGCACTCCAGTTTTATAGTGGCTGCAGGCTCTAGATGCTCTATTTCAACTATGCTACAGAAATGCAGTCTAGCTGAGAAACAATAGTATATAAAACCAAGGAAAGGCCTGTTAGTGGGAATTGGAAACCTCAAGCCTCATCAGAGATATAACAGGAAAGAAGCATTGCTGTTTGTGAGGTTAACGTCAGTGAGGCACAAACTACTTCCAGATTCCAAACTGAATTGAAGAGTTGAGGGGTATGTACCTGCCACCAAAGGTCACAGACACACATCCCAACAGACCCCTCTTCTGTTCAAGTTGAGCTTCAAACAATTGTGGGCAAATTATTCCAGGTTGTCTACTATTTTTGCCTCTTTCCTCTGACATGTCCTGACCACAGAGCTGCAGCAGACTGGGCAATGTAGGCTTACCAGCAGGGCTAGGGTATGCCATGCAACTCCTTACGCAGACATCAGTAGCTATTTGAGGACTCTTTCGGAGGCCAACAGAGAGAAAGAGGGAGAAACAGTGGGAGTGGGAGGAAGAGGGAGGGCAAGTAAGTGTAAAAGTGTCAGGAGCTTTTGCTTTGCTAATCAGAACTAGCATTCAGGGAAGGAAAATATTTTCCAAATGCCAAATGGAGCTGCAGTAACACGTCCCTTCCTCATCTTCTCGCCTTTTCACTGGTAAGACCACTGGAGAAAAAAAATGAAAGTCAACAAGCTCCCCTCCTCCCCAGCTCAGCAACTGGCAGTGGAAGACCTGGATTCTCACAATGCAGCCCCTGGAAAAAGGCAAGGATACAATACTCGATACAATAAGGCCTCAATAATCCATTAAATTAGGAATTGTGGAAAGGTCTGCCTTTAAAAGCCCGGTATCTTTACTTGATTGAGTTTCTGCCCCTCCCCTTTCTGCTACCATATTGCTGCTTCAGAAAACATACAAAATCAGTTGGAACATGCACCAAAAAGCTGCCAGGTGACCCACCCTTCTCTTCATTTTTCTTTTCATGTCATCAAAAGACCAGAAATTAATGAAGACGGGATGTGCTAATCTCTGTAGTAACGCTGTAATCAACAGAGCTGCTCAGAGAATAGAGAAGGACAGATGTTCAGAAACACCCACCTTTGTAATTGGATTTTCAATGTCACAACATGATAGACATCTTGTAGCATGTCGGCTACTGTCGCATCTGGTGCATCAGTCACATAACTGAGAGGGAGGGGATTCCACCTCCCAAGCTTGATTATTCCTGAAAACAAAAAATTCAAACTTTATATTTTATCGGCCATTGACTAAACCCTTTGATAAGCTCGTTTGTTTAGGAGATTCAGGATCTGCCTTGAGGTTTATTGCACTCTTGCTCAAAAAGATGCGTTGTACTGACTCCTGAAACAAACCACGGGGAAGAGTATGAATAGATTTTAAATTCTTAGCAGAGTGTTGCTGACATGTTCCTGGCTCTTAAATTACCTCAAGGAAGCACAGGAGGCTTCCTCCTTTCACATCTTTCATCAGCCCACTAAAGCCTAGTTCTCTAAGTTAGAACAAGCTTTAAATACTCTGTAGTCCTGATTTTCTAGTCTACAAAACCTTTCAGTAAATAAATGCATTGGTTTTGACTTGAACAGGAAAATTCCTATGTGTGGGCTTTCAGCACACAGCTACAATCTAAGCATGGTACAATTCCCAGTGTGGATGGATGGCACTGGAAACCCACCAAGTAGCAAGAGTTCACTCCCAGCTACAAGTTGCACTACGCAGATGGTTGCTTTTCTTTGTGAAAAAAACAACTGCAAGCTGCTGACCGCAGATCCAAAATAGCATTTTGGGGGCGGGGGAAAATGCTTTAAGTCCTATTTCTACTTCTGTTCATTCTTTAATAGGGATCATCACCTCTTCTGGATGAGCTTGTCACAAAGACTGTAAACTTGGATGGTAAACCATTTGGTGCAGAGGTATTATTTCTGTTTAGACAATTGCAGAGGGCCCACCCACACCAAAAACAATGACTAATACCCAGGAATGACTTCCAGGAAGACGCCAAACAAAGCAAGCCACAGTGCCATCTTACATGAGAACAAAGCAGTTTGGCCTTGTTCTGCGCTGTTGCAACTACTGCTTTTATTCCTTCCTCCACCATGTTCCCACTGCCCCGCTGTTCTCCTCAGATAACTTTTCTCAGCGCAGCCCTACAAGACACCAATCACCTTCATTCCCATTTAAACCGATTCCTTCTGAGGTCTGCGTTTTTGATCTTCAAAAAGACCATCTGTAAACTCTACTGCCAGAAATACACTAATACATGAGAAAACTACTTCGTCTGTGGCAGAACGAGCTCCAAGAACCCTCCTTGGGTATCTGGAAGGATGCTGTGATGCCAAGAAAGTTCAACCCTCTCCTCCTCACTTTCTACTCCCAGTCCTTCAGCAGCTCTGGAACTAATCAGACGGAAACAAAAGGCAAAGGTCTTTTATCCTGATCTCCTGAACATGATCATAAAATAAATACCACCTCTGAAACAGTGAAACAAAGAGAGACAAAACCAGAACACAATGCTCATAAAGCCAATAAATACCTGCTATTTTTTTCCCCATTCCTACATAGGTTGAAGAGGAAATAATTTTAGTACGAGCCCTTTTCTGTAGCACTTAAATCTTTGTATTTACCATTCATGTACTTTGCAAGGTATTCTATCACCATACACTAAAAGAAGCTGGAAGTGACCAAGTTCATCCTCAGGGGCACAAAGTTTCACTGTAACACACTGCTACAGACGGGCTAATATTTCAAGAGCAGATTAGAAATCTTTTGGCAAGGGGAGATCTTGTCCAAATGAAACAAAAAGTTAGTAAGTGTTGCTTGATATCCAATGCTTGAAAATGGGACATAAACAGAACAAAAACATTTAAATGATGCACTGTTTCAGTATTAAGATTTAACAATCTGGTGCTGAATATGCTGCAGTATAAATAGTGCCTGGACTCAGATCCAGTAGAGTAACACACAGCACTCATTCACAGCACCGTATGTCTCCAGTGCTGGCTCCTTGAGTCATATTCCACTTGCCAAGAAAAGCTGTTTTTCTTAAGGGGATAGTTTACTTAATGTTATCTCTGGTGACAACAAGAAATGCATACAGTACAGCATATATTAGTCATGAAATGAGCATCAAGGGTCCACTGAGTGAAATACATGCTGGGAAAACACAGTTTAGCTGCTGACTTCCTTCACCCCCTTCTGCTATATAATAATTTAAAGCAAAATCACCTAAAAATCCAGAAATTTATACCAGCTTCACAGAACACTTGGCTCCCTATGTTTAACCACGCCAAGTTTTCATGTAATTGAAAAAATAAGCATCATATGTGCCCCATAAGTCACATCTAAATTGGTAGTATTTTACAAGAGGCTTTATTTTTCATTCAATTAAGGAAAGCACTTGGAGAGCACACCATCTGCAACTGTTCGGGCCTGGCAATGCTGGCGAGAGATAAAGAGACAGTTGGTCACCGAAGTTACCAAAGGTGTCCCCAAACTAAAAAAGTTTAAAGAGAAAAACCACAGCGCAGCCAGAGTGTACCATGTGAAACACTACGCAAATTGCTTTACAGGAAACGTCTGCTACTACTGGAAGTTCGGGTTTTTTTCTTTTTTTTTTTTAATCCTCCTCTACAACTGGAGAGGAAATTGTTTTGGCTGGATCTAGACAAACACAGGTGTTACCATAATGCTCTGTGCCTCTGCACGTTAACACCTGCTGCGAGTCCTTTACTCCGTGTTACAGCACTGCTGATGTGCGCTATTTTTTCAGCCGGTGTGATATGACGTGTGAAAACTTTTTTTCCAGAGCACATTAAGCTGGTCCAAACGATAGCCAGAAGCCATGGTTTCCATCCAGCTACTCAGCAGCCTTCACAGGTGGTTTATTTCATGGCACCGACGCTGAACTTAAGGCAACTCTCGGGCTGTGTTTAGGAAGATGACGCCAGCTTGTCAAGCAAAACTATTCTCTGCACGCTAGAAGACATCTCTGAATGTCTCCTTTGTAAAATCTGAATGGATCAAAATTTTCTCCCTAAAAAGGTCCCTTCTCATCCAGAACTGGGCATTTCTAGTGAAACAGCAACCCCAAGATGAGAACAGCCTGGTAGCAAGGAGTCACTTCCACATACAGGTTTTTTTTATTGTTCCTCTCATTGACTCCAAATGGTAGAGCTCAGGCCTTTCATGAAATCACTTTAACAGGCCTGACTGAGCTTTCATTCGACCACGACCGAGACTTGGCAGTAAGGACGGGAATGAGCAAAGGTTACTGTGTTACTGACGAATATACTACTGCTCCAGGAATATCACTCCTCTGCCAGCTCTAGGCCTTCTCAAAATTATGTGTGGATAATGCGCAGCAGATCAGACTGCTCGGGAAATCCAAAAGCACATCTTTCATGAATTCACACTTTTCTGTTAATGGGTCTAGGTCTCTTTCCTGTATCAATGATCCTTTGGGACTCTCTTCCTGTAAGAGTTTTTTGAAGGCGAAGTTCAACAGGTTTCAAAGCTTGCACACACTCAAGAAACAGCCATACACTAGAACAGCTCTCAAGAACTCGTCTACAAATGGATGAATGCAGCCCAGGCCAGTTAGTCAACTAAGGACAATAAATAGACCAGTTTTTGCAAAAGAAATTTTTTTCAAAACATATTTTAGAAGAGATTTTCCATCCACACTGGTTGTTAGTTCTTGAATGGCATCCCCTTCTACAGACAAATCTTATATTAAGTTTAAGCTTCAGCATCATCAAAATGCAGACAGGGAAACCAGAAAAGAGTAACCTGGTTTAAAATTTGCACAAGTCCCTTTATTCCCAAGAATGCCCCAACACACTAGCAGCAAACTTCTGTGATCTCCAGTGTCAGGTTCATACATAACAATCACTGCAATTCACTGCTGTCTTCCACTTGGGCCAACGATGTTCCACCCCGCCAGAGTGATTTCAATTACTTTCATTTAAAATGCAGCTCCTTTGGGGAAGAACGTGGTAACTACGTAAGTCAGAGCAGAACAATACATTGAAAAAAAAGCTCGACCAGCTACATTGGGACCTCTATACCGAGCAGAATTCACCCCAGGATCTTTATGACCTTTATTTTATAGTATCACCTGAAAGAATGATGCACCCAAAGCACTGGCATTATTCCTGGGACTTTACCTTAGTGAGATGAGAACTGAATGGATGCAAGCTTGGGAGTGAAGCAGACTTCTAGAGTAACTACATTAATCAGGAACACAGCAAAAGCAAAAAGCTCCTTTCCTAGAAAAATACAGCTAAACTGGCAAACCCTTTCATTTCTAGGTAGCGCTTACTCTGTCCCGCAAAATTATTTACCTACATGGGCAAGAAGCCTCATTTGTCTGTGAAAACTGAGAGACAGCCATACAGTACACTCATTACAAGAATGACACATCTGGGGTTTAGAAAATATATATATATATGTATATATATAAAATAGTTTAGCCAGTCTAACTATGACATTTCTTGGTCATAAACAGAAAAAGGTCCGGGTCCTGCATCTCCCAGTCACCTGCACAGTTAATATTTTATCTGGATAGTCACGTGGGAATTCCTGGGCCATCTCATGGACACTTCAATACATCACTATTGAAAAACTGAACTCTTAAAATGGAACATTTTCCAAATTCCTTTTTGCAACTAACAGAAAAAAAGGGACTGGAACACGCCTCATGCTGTCACTGCCTCCCTTCACAAACCATCTCCCGCTCTCACCATGCTTAGATTTCTGATTTCACCTGAGTTACATCTTAAATGGATACTTGTAGGTAGGCC
>JAOXJM010015311.1:0-17312 GCA_026413425.1 Tringa solitaria
GGTTGGACTAGATGATCTTAAAGGTCCCTTCCAACCTAGACAATTCTATGGTTCAATGATTCCTCACTCCTCTGTTTCATGAAGCTTGCCGAGTAATGATCAGGGAAAGAATATGGGTCTCCTGCTCTTCTGAAAAGGAGAGAAAGCATTTCTCTGGCTTATAGGAAGAATACTTTTCACAAAGTCCTTCTGCTTCTTGAGCAGTGTGGTAAGGGCTTATGCTCCTGCAAAGCATACTTTATTCAACATATGATACCACCGGCTCACCTGCTGACAAAAGCCAGCAGAGCTGGCTTGATGTAGAACACAACAGATGGAGCACAGACTGTTGCCTACAGTTGCCAGGACTGTGCTCTCGTTTTGTTGCAACTGAAAGGCAAAATAGAGTCCTCAGTTTAAAAATCCATCTATAAATCGCTAAGATCTATGGGTAAAGAGTTCTGTGGAAATGCCTCTAGATTAATAATGGTGTTATTTTTAATTCAGCTGCCATTAGCCACCATCTGTTTTCATAATTCATCTGCACTGCAATGTTACTCTAATGAGACTTTGTGCTACTCAGTATTGCTGCAGAGCTGTTCCTACCCTCCAATCTAAAATATCAAAGGGCCAAAGTGATATGGCAACAGAAAAGGTATTTAAAATAAATTAACAAATGAGGCATGCATTTGAAAAGTGTCTTTCTCCAAATTGTAGCACTTCTATGCATGAAAGCTTAAATTGCATTTCACAATGGCGAAGGAAAGAATGCAATTAAAAAAATCAATTCTCAAAATCTACCTCATCCCATTGCACTGGGAATTAATGAGTGGGAAAAGAGCAGAAGGGAGTCACACAAATGTAGAAATTTAATGCATAATTTAATTGGTTTTAGGATTTGTTTTACTTAGGTTAAAAACCTAATGAGTTAAAACTTTAGTCAGAGTGGAACTGGATAGGAGTTATTTCTATTGCCTTCCATGGACTTTAGATCAGACCCAACGGAGAGACCCATCTTGCTAGTCTTACTTGACTAATGAGTAGATAAAAAGAATACTACAGCATGGTGTACAAGTAGAGCAGAGATTCTGGTCCTTGATCAGCAAAAGCACATGCCTTCCCAGATTTTCATGTCTGACCTTCTCTATGCTCAAGCACACACATCTTGATTATGTTATTCTAGAACACACTCCCCCCTGCATTTATCAAACCTTGGCTGGAAGCTGGTGTAGAGACGGGTCCCAAAGTGTCAGAAGCAGCTCGGCACCCAGGTGGGAAGGAGGCAGACTGAATACTCCAGAAAGCCAGCAGGCAAGGGAGTTTCCAGCTTTCAGCCCTGAGCAAAGCGAATAGAAATACCTTTGGAAGCTCTACTAACCTGTGGATATGTCTACATTTTCTGTGTATGCTTAAACCAGAACATAAATACTGAAAGACTTTGGGCTATAGCACAAAGGTTTTCTTGGGTTAGAGAGCTCCACACCCCCTCTCCTCAACCTCCTGTGCGTACACAATTTTCTTTGTGGGAAAAAAATATTGATATAGAACTTTTTAGAATAGCCATTTCGTAACATCTATTACAGAAAATATCTAAGTTTAGAAAAGCCATAGGGATGTCTTCCTCTGAGGCCCAACTCTGTGAGGTGCCAATGTCCCTTAACTGCTCAGCATGTCAGAAGGAGGCTCTTCATATGCATCTGCATTGCTCAGTCTCTGTTTAATGTACCACCAAGACACAGAAACAGCCTATAATTCCCGAGAAGCTGAAACAACAGAAGCTTCCTGTGGTCCTGTATTAACGCTTCAGAACGAAAAGCTGCAGGTGGATGTTCACTCATTGCGGATTCTCATTCTCCAGCATGCACCTGTATCAGTTATCCTATACAGCTCTGTCGGCTGGAGATTTCCTGCTATTGAACTTGACCTTGGAAAGGTACTTTGTACATTGTTTTGCTTGGAAGAAAGGTCTTAGAAGAAAACATACATGCTAATCTCAGTAAGCTTGTATCCTAGGTATTCATTCACTAGCAGACATGATTTTGTATTTAGAAGAAAACTTTCAAAGGATAATAGTGGTGTTTGTTACGCTTTGTTTTGATTAGTTTGATACTAGAGTTAGTACTCTACCTAAGCAGGAATAAAGCTAGCAGGATACAGCAGGAAAACAGGAAAAAAAATTATTAGGTTATCTGTTAATCATGATGCCCATGACTATAATGGCACCTGGCTTACATAACCATGTGTTTGCAGCCGATGCAGTACAAATGGAAGGGTAAGAAAAAACAACAGGGGTTGCTAGTAGTGCTGCACAGTGCCCTGGGAGCCTTAACCTTCATAATGCTAAGGGCCTTCCATTTGCATTTCCTGAGCCATGTTTGTTACAAGATCAGAAACTTCATTTCTGAGCCATTAACCATGATGTACATAATTTGTTTTGTCAGTATTGCAGAGAAGTGAATCTGGCATGTGACATCTGTAAGAAGGATTCTGGAATTATCTTTTTTTGGTAAATTTTAGGAGCATGAAGTTCACTAAGATATCTGTTGATATCTATCTGCAATGTTTTCTCATCCATTTTCTTCCCTGGGAGAACCTATTCCAATACAGATTTAATTATATATTTAGAAAATATAGTTTTCCTTTGCTCAATCCAACGGTATGTTCAACACACCATGAACAAGAATGATATTGTACATTTTGCTAACAAAGCTATTCTGCCCCTGACATTAACCTTAGAGATACTTTCTTCCTCCCTGATGATTTATTCTAGCTCTAAAAAATTAAGTAAGCTTAAGGACATGTAGAATGAAAAACGGAGTATTTTATTATCTTTTGTTCTGATGCAACATCCATTGAAATTGATGAGAATGTTTATGGTACTTTTAACAGTATTGGATCATGTTTATGAACATAAGAAAAAGTGCCAAAATCTTACATATGAACAATTCTGAAACAAGAATTTGAAGTAGAGAGGGTTGGCCCCTAGTCTGAACAGCCTCAACTTGTAGAAGAGTTTGGATATAAAGCTGGAATGTCACATTCTTCCCTGCAGTGCCAGTGACTTCCCACTGTACTTGTCAGCTCAGATCTCACTAAAAGAAATGTACCCTTAAATCATTTATGTGTGTATTTTAAAGCAAGATTACTCACTTTGGAAAAGTCCCCAAACTCATAAAATAAATAAATAAAATTAAGCAGGAGAGAAACAAGAAAACGTCGTGTTTACATAGCAGGTAGATATGCTAGAAAGGATGTTTTGGATCACGTCCAGTCACACTCCATCACATACTACTATTTCATGTATTCCCACTTACATATTCATCTTCATCTTACTGCAATCAGTTTTCTGGACTTAGCTTGATTACTAATTAAAAGTGGGCCCAACTGCAGTTAGGGACATGACTCTAATTTAAAAGCATTTATGAGTGAGGTGAGAACTGGGCTTCTATCTACTTTTACATGAGTGATGAAGTTTGTGATATAGGCTAAATTAAAGATGTTCACCCAAACTCATGTGGGATAGAGAGTGTAAGAAGATTGAGAGGTGAGGGAAGTGTGCACAGAGAACTTTTGATAATGTGGGAGCAGGATGAGAGATAACACCGAAATTTTACAAGCATACTGGCCCAATAATCAGGCAATAGTTGTCCAAGTTTCTCCAAATAAGATAGGTGACAGGCATAAGAAAAGAAAGTGATCATGATTTGCCATTTATTATAAAATCTTGCTTTCAGCTTGATAATCAAGTACAAAAGATAGCAAGTGATATTTTATTGTTAGGGTTTTTCAATAGCATCAGCAGTTTCCAACACAGTGTTCATCATCCTGTTCTGGCCAGAGCTCAAGAAATAATAAAACATCTAAGGCTCTATTTTGATGTACGGTCTACATCTGGTTAGAGGGTATACATTCAAACCCATTGACTAGTATTAGATCTGGAAAGAGGGCTCCAAAAGAAATAGCATTGGGCTCATTCCAACAGTTCTGGAACAGTCAAAGTCCTGATGGAAAAAAAATGGACTTTTGTACTCTCGAGAACTTAAGCTCTTTTGCAATGCAAAATAATGACCCAGCAGGAGAAGAGGAAAGGCTTCTGGAGAATGACTATCTGGTGTAATGGTTTTTAGATGTAAATCACTTCTTATACTCTTTGCATATTTTCTATTCTAAAAGTGAAGCAAAATAAGACAATTTAAGAGTTACATTATTTTTCATCACAGGAAGTTTGGTAAAAATGTAAAAGTTTCCATTAATCTCCAGGCTTCTGAAGTGGTCAAGAAAAATATATAAAAGTCCCTACGGTATTAATCCCATTTAAGTGATACCTGAGCTGAGCAGAAAAAAGCTAAGTGGCATATACAAGATGCAGAGAATGTGTGACATAGCAAGAACACAATGTGTATTTCCTGGATCTTTGACTTTCACCAGTGTGTGGATATTTCTGCTTTGCCAACAGCTAATTCTTTCCGCTCCCAATTATATATATACACACACATACATCCCAAGAACGTGATACATTACAGAAAAATGTGCTGAAGACAAGTAATGCCCTATCGCAGTTAATAACCTTTGAAAGCTTTAATGTGAACAATAGCATGTGTCTGTTCTGCAGATTTTTCATTAAAGTACACAGACCAATCTTGAGGAAAAAAAATTAAAAAGAGATTTGAGGAAGTAATAACCCAGAGGTTAAAAAAATATTGATTAGGAAAAATATTTTCTTCATAAAGATAATATTTCTCTTTTAGCAAAAAGAAGCTGCTTAGTCTCCAGAAAAAGAAAACAAAGTATGTTCTGAAGGCTCCCATTTCATTTGTTGTGAGCTTTTTTGAATAATGAGCAAAACTGTCATTTGTCTTACAACCTTCTCTCACCTTACCTATCACACTGAAAGATTTAAAATTCTCCTGGAAAGTCTGTGCCACTTCATTTATTACATTGAAAAAAAAAATTAAACACCAACTTTTAAATACTTTTAGTGTTTTGGGTTTTTTTTTTTGCAATTGAACTACCTGCCCTTTGGTGCCTAATATCTTCTCAGAAGATACGACCTGGTAAATTTAGTATGGATTACCACAGACTGCATTTACTTCTAATGAGACATAGTTTCTCCTGATCTTTTTCATCTATCTTCAGAGAAGAGGGATAAAAAAAAAAGCTTGTTTCTGTCAGAGTTCGTTCTTTGGTGTCAGGGAAACATGCTGGGATTTTTCCTTCTCCATCTTCTAAGTTTTTACCTTGATCTTGTAAAATATTACAAATAATCCAAATGCATATATTGCATTGCTGTTTTGTAAATTCAAACTGAATAGTCAAATAGTGAAAGATAATGATAATGATTACTTGAAAATATATTTTTCCGTCTTCAAGAAATGTATTGGGTGGTGCACTTCCAAATTTCAGGAGGCTGGTGGGTGACTTGCAGACTAAGGCAAATGCAAATTAAGATAGCTGAATCAAGGGCCTTCTGAGGACTTCAAAGGGCTTTGGATCGAGCCTCAAGTTCTTAGGACTTTTCATCTCTAGATATCAAAATACTTCACAACAATCAGTACATTTCATTACTGCTATTTCATTGATGGGGAAACTGAGGTACAGAACAGTGAAACAATTCTCTCCCCTGTCATTTAGTGAGTCTGTGGCATATCATAGGATAGCAGTCAGCTCCTGTGACTTTCCTTTTCTGCCATCTCAATCAAGTTTTCTCACAAAGATTGCCTTAGGAAATAACCATTGGGCTTGTTACTCCAGTAATTTTGCACCCTTTCTGACTAAACTCTGAAGTAAGATATTATGTAGTACTTGACAGAGGAGATCTGTACACCGATCCCTCAGGACTAGTGCTAGCTGTTTTAGTAAACCTCCAAAATCCCAGTGTGCTCTGCCTGCCACCACCACCTCTTATCATGGCAGTTCACTTGCATCTTTTCCTATCACCCTTTGATCCTCCCCAGCTCTTACTAATCCCAGCTACTTCAAGGGATTAGATGGAATTCAAATGAGATCCTGTGTTGATTTAGAAGTCTGTTCTTTCAGACAGAAATTGTATCCTCTCATCTATGTTCAAAAATAAGTAGCATGCTATCGTCACCACCACAATCTGAATGGCTAGTTAGAATAAGGAGCTGGATGCTCATAAAATAAATAACAAGATCCTTTGAGTTCCCCTGTCCTGTTTCTTCTAAATCGCATCATCTGTTTTACATGTTGGGGGCTGGATTGTCTGCATGATGTTAAATAGTTAAAGGGACAGCATGGCACTTTGTCACAGAGGAGCATTCTAAATAGCTGCTGTTTTACACGTACCATGGAAAAAAAAAAGATTGTGAGTGCCCATTGGATGAGCAACAGCAGTTAACTAATAAATACTATTCCCAAGTGATTCACAAACAATGAAGTAACCAAAAAGAGCCATGTTAATTTCTATTCTGTTTTCAAGCAGGAGAACAAAAATCAATATTTGCTTAATGGAAAAAGGCAGTACTTGAGGCAGGCCATCAAGGGTGGAAGGGCTGTCCTGTAGCCAAAGCGTAAGGCTAGGAATCAGGAAACAGAGGCTTTCCTTTTGAATTGCTTAAAATGAGTCAGTATTGCTCTTTGCCTCGCTTTCCCCACTTGAAAAATGGGAAGTTGCTCCTCATGGATGCTGCAGGTAGCAAACAGATGATAAGAGTTTTCAAGCAGCATGGGTATTTTCTGGCTGGGCAGCAAACACTGTGAAGTGTTGCTGATGACCTGTCGCGATCGCCGCTGACAGCAATCCAGGCACAGATAAAACTGAGGCTGCTTCTTAGCACTGTACTAAAAATCTACTTAAATGAAGTGGGAAGGTGAGGACTGGCATTCTGCTGCTGCTATGCACACTTAGCATGCCATGGGTAGAGCCCTTCAATATCCAACCCAACAGCTCATAAAAGCGTTATTATCCACAAAATACCTTCTTGGGGGCTAAAGAATGAGAAGAATCGAAAGAATCTATTTCAAATTCAAAAAATGGCTTTTTGGGAGGATATCATCTTATTATTGCCATGTGGCAGCTGTATTTATCCACATCCACTGTCGAAAGCAATCATCTCATTAACATTTTTATACCATAACCATATGCTGTAGGAATGCTGCGTAGGGATGCTATGTATAAAAGCTGTGTGGCCTTTTTTTTTTTTTTTTCCTATGAAATACTCGTATCTTTTTAAACCTGTGGAGGTGAATCACTTCCTTAGTAGGGACCACTGACTTCAGCAGGACCATTGACGTTTCATTAGTTTTGTTTCCGTGTCAGAGGTTGGTGGATTGTAGGGTGTTTTTTTAAATCCGCAGCGTTTAGATAACATAACTTCAACAGCCTTACATTTGAATTTGCTGAAATCTGCTGGTACATTACCAGAGCTAGGTACATTTCCCACATCAAAATAAAACTCACTGAGAACGTATTTCACTAAAAAGGTATTCCACTCTAAGGTGGCAGGAGGTAAGAGGAGACACTACATAATCTGTGTATTACCCCAGGCTCCACTCACAGGCACTACCCTGCACCCCAGGGACCTGGATTTTGACTCTGACATTGCTTCATAATCAAGGGTTGTCCCAGGGTGAACTGTCAGACTTCAGCTACGTGGTCTAGGTCAGATCCTGAGGGGATGCAAGAGGATGGGGAAAGATGGAAAGGGAACCATAGCTGTGCAAAGAAGCAGGTTGATACACACAGCTAAAAAGGTAATGAAAGAAACACCTGGTTTTAAAGAGATTTTTCCTTAGCTAGGTTATGATTAAAGCATCAGAAAACAGAACACACAGTGAGGATTGTTCTTTCAGTAAATGAAGAAGTTGTCTTATAGGTACAGGAATTTGCGATTAAAAAGCCCAATGATAATAAACTGATGGCTGATCCTCAGTTACACTGAGGCTTTTTTTTTTTTAAAAAAAAAAAAAAAAGTTTCCTCTGAGTGTAAAAAGGGTCTGAAATGTAAATGATTATTTGTGTGAACGCCATACACAACTGGAAAGAAAAGGGAGTTCATTAAGACAATCAAGGTTTCGTTCTGCTGGCCAGGATCCATTCTGCACCCCTACACAAGCAGAGCAGCATCTTGGAGTTCTGGCACCAAGTAGAGGGGATGAACAGGCTTGTGACACATTTAATTTAATGCTTTGGACTTCAGGAAAGTTAACTGGACTTCTCTCATGAATTAAATTGCACGATCCATACTCAAATTAAGATATTTCAGTTATGCTGTAATAACCGGGAATGAAGGCAACCTTACATCATCAGAAAATACATGGATTTTACTTTTTTCTGTTGTAACCACCTACATGCCCCTAATTCCATGTGTTTGTACCTACTGAATATTTCAATCCTTGGTTTATGACAGAATATGGAATATTTGGGTGAAGTCGTAACCCCTTTTTTGCTGAACAGCAAAACCCTTATTCAATGTAGCGGGACCAGAATTTTATGTCACATCTGTCAAATAGCAGTACCAGTAGCTATCTGCCTGGTAAGAGTCTAATCATGGCCTAATTTATTTCGTTGCTTCTCCTCCCTTTTCACGTTTTTAGTTCTTTCCCTCCTTCCGCTCTCCAGATCTCAGTTAAAGCAGTGTTACACAACATATATACAAAGATGGCAAAGTTGAAAATTCCCTTCAGAATGTGAAGGTTATATGCTCTATGGTTATAACCAGGATATTATGCATGGAAAGCATACAGTATTCCTGAGGTAGGAACTCTGATAACCTCATCAATCATTTCCTGTACGTTATGTACACTATTTAAGTAAGTGGAAAGCTAAGTATTTTTCCTTGAGGTTAAGTGTATGTCAAGAAGAAGAAGAAGAAGAAGAAAAGTGTTTTTCACTGTAAATACAAAATAGATTTTCCAATGATCTATTTAATATTGACTCCATTAAAAACCTTCAGTAACAGAGCAGATCAGAGGTAGTGAGGGAAAATAATTATTGGAAATAACACTTCTGAAGAAAAGCAATAGGAGAGAGCTTTACTAGGCTTTGGTGATTTGACTCCTGAGAGTCAATGCAAGATACAACACAACTGTGAAGAAAATGGAATTTTCTGTATTTATATGCCAATATTTCAAATATTTATTTCTTATATGTTAATTATTTGAAGAATAATGTTTCAAAAGCATAAAATGTTGATCCAGATCTTTTCCTACTGAAATCAGTAATAGAACTCCTATCACCTTCACTGGCAGCAGGCATAAGCTGCTGCTTCTGAAAATACTACTTTATAGAGGCTTTTTTTTGGCATGTGGAGGGAGAGGGTTATTTTGAAAATACATGTAAGCTATAATTTCTTCACCTTGAAATCACACAAAATATGACAAGTTCAAAAAGAATACCACTTTTGTTTCAGGTGGAAAAGACTTCCAAAAGGACTCCAAATCTTTAACAGTGAGAAGATGTGGCATAAACAAACTGATTTACTGTGTCTTCACAACCCAGCAAGTGAGGCAGCCCAAGCCAAATATAGAGAAGCTTCATATTCCAGTGACAACTCATCTATCCACTATATATATAAATATACCATATTGCATTTTCTTCAGGATTTTATTTGATGAAAATGTCACTATTTAAGTAGTAATCTGTTCCACTGCTGTTTTTGCAAGATTATTCTCTAAGGTACTTGAAAAAAATCTTGCTACTGCTGACCCTTTCAATGAACACCTCTAACAATGGAAAAACCTTCATCAGGCATGAAATTTATGATTAAAAGAATAATGGTTTACGTTCTATTAATTTTTTTTCTATTGTATTCTGAAGCTTTCTTTTTCTTTAGATTAAAATGCAAATAGACTGGTTATAATCAAGGCATGTCTGTGTACCACTGTAATACAGTTTATAGAGAAGAATGTCACTAAGATTTGAGAAAGAGAAATTTTCATGATGTGTCAGTTCAGGCGAGCCATTTGGAAAGATGCTTTTCAAATAGGTGGTCTTCTTTAAGAGGAAGCACACACCACACAGATCTGTTGGGAAACTTACTTCATCTTCTGCTTACCAGTGATCAATATCTGGAAGCAGGTGTGGTAGGTATGAGTGAAAGCAGCAGTATATTACTGAGATTCATGCACATTTGTAACAGCCTAAGGAAAATAATAGCAAAAATACGTGGATAATATCACCAATATGTATAAATAAAGACCACAGGAGCACAAAATTATTCTCTGTATGAGTACATACTGCCGGCTTGGCTCGCTTGTTATCTCCAGTGCCCTGTTGCCCTGATCACCGAAACTATGCATGTGGCTGTTCATATCTGGGCTCCCATCTGTAGTGAGGAAACTAGTGCCCTCTGTGACTGTTTGCTCCAGTGTCTGCTATAGACTGGTAATACCAGGGCAGACCCCATCAAGTACAACACCTTTCTCTTGAGACAGTCCTCCAGCATTACCCCAGAAGGCTTTGTGCCTTTGCATCTCCTTCCTGGACATGAAAAGTATCAGCATAATGCAAGATACCCACCCAACAGACAGAAAAAACTGTCTCTGCATCATTTCAGGTACTTCAAATTGGAAACTCATGAGAAAGCAATACTTCAAGACAGTCCGGACCTATCACCTTGGGGACCAGGATTCTCTTGCTGGTGCAACCTATAACAAGAATATAGACAGAAATGTCTTGATAATTCAGTAATGGCAAGGACTTCATTATGCCAGTAACATACATGATAAACAGTTCTGTTAAAATCACATTTAAAATCACATAATTTGTAAATATTATCTTAACCTAGGCTGAAGTTTTAGAAATTGGGATTCTGGATTTTCAATTTCAAATTCCAGAAATGTTAATAAAACCAAAAAATCCTCGAGTCAAGATTTGGGTTCTTACCTAAATATATACTTTCTTTTAAGAACTGGTCTCACTTATGAATATAGACAGCAGTTCTTGATACATAGGAAGGAAGTCCAATTGCTATAAGCTAACAAAACTTAAATATGAACACGGGGATTAAATGCAAGCCTGTTCTTGAGACTCTTCAGGAAGACATGAAAGCATCCATTATAGGTTTATATCTATAGACTTTTATTTTTATATTTTGTTTCAAAGAGAAAAAAAATCGGTGGCAGTAACTGTAAATTAAAACATAAGAATCAGAAAAAATACATATTAAACGAATTGAGAGAAAAATAAGTCAATGTTAGAAGAATTAAAGACAAGGAGTGTTCGAATTCTGTTAGGAAGGAGAAGGAATCCTAAAAACAGGAATGACAGCTGGAAACGGTAGAGTTACTCACAATAATAAAATAAATGCAAGAGGGGTGAGTATCTTGCATTAGTTCAACATTAATAGAGTCATGTCCCACTAGGCACAAATTAAGAAAGATGGTAACAGTTTGGAGATACCACAGACAACAGTCATAAAAATCATTTGTACAACATAAAATATCTTTTGTGAAAGGATCAGTGGCGTCTTTCTATTTAACTTAGCAAATAACTAAGTAGTGATTTCATGGTAGGCTATAGGTATCAAATGGGGAATAGAGATCTTTTAATACAGAACTTTCAAAAGTTGCTGACAGACAATGCCATAGTGGACACAATGGAGTGGCTCAAAGCTGAAGTAAGACAAATTTAAATTTTCCATAGGGATAAGGAAAATGCATTACATACCAAGCCCTGCAATATTAGATCTAAAGGGTGCTTATCAAAACTGTTAGGAGACCCATAGCAGAGCAGCTTAAAACAGGGAAAAAAAAGAAAGAACTTCTTAAAGTGGCAGGCAGAGAACATCTGGGCTTCACTGCCTCAAAAGATTGCGGAGGCAAGCCGTATCAGCAGGTCTAAAAGAGACAAATTTATCAACAGCATGTCCATTAACAGACACTAGAAGGGGCAGTCGGATTGCATGCCAGTAGATGCTGCGGTGGGACAACAAGAGTGGAGCTGAGAAGGACATGCTCTCCCCAAATAGCATCTCTTATTGCCACTGTTGGGGACCAAGCACTGGGCTAGATGGACCATTGTTCTAATCTGTAAAACATTTCTTTTGCATTCTTTATTTTTCTAGCAGTGAGTATAACTGCCCTTGAAATGACTTATCAGAAGTGTAGGGAGTTCTGTGTAATTGGAAATGTTATGTCAAGGTATGTTTTCTTTGGAAAAAATGGTACAAAGAGGAATTCTTTCCGGTAAATCTCATGACCCATGTTAGGGAGGAGTTCAGATTAAATCACAACGCTATTCCTGTCTGGCTTCATAATCTATAGATCTATGAAATTTACTCACAGTATAACAATTTTTCAATTTCAGACTTGCTCCTTCTTTACCAGGCCCTTATTATTTTTAAATACAGGATTTTTAAGAGGGTCCCTTACTACCTCTCCCTTTATATATAGCCCTTGTTTATCTTTAATAAATGGATAATTGTACTGGCTTTATGTTGTTTACTGTTCTTCACACTTTTTCATCTTCTCTGTGTGCTCTACCTAGCACAAGAAGGTATCTTTCAATAAAGACTGCCTGAAAGTGAAGATGAAGAAAGGGAGTAGAAGAAACACAGACAGGGAATGAGGGTCAGAGGAAGAAAGACAAGACTGAGGGAAATGTTATTCTTGAAGGATTTGCAAATAATTCACTATAATTTGGAAAACTCTTTAAATGCCAGGAACACAGACCAACTTTTTTAAAGAAACTGTAATAATCTTTCTGATATTATTACTACTCTCATTTCTATAAAAATAGGCGATCATTTAAATTTAATTTAAATATGCTGTAATCTGGATTTCCATTTCTTACCTTGCCTTTTTGGTGATACAGCAAATTACCCAGAAGTAATCTTTAGCTGCAATTAAAGAAGGCAGTTACTATGAGGCTCACATGGTACTACTATGTTTAACAAAAAGATAGTTAGCTATCCTTGTTGATGATTATCTTATGAAGATTTGCATAGGATCGTAGCTTTATGAGCATGGTTTATCTAGCTCCAAGTCACTAAAGTGTATTTATTTGACTTTTTAAAAAAAATTACAATTGAAATGTTTTTTATAGTCATCTCTGTGATACTTATTTCAGGAAGAAATGTGATAAATAAATCTTAGAGGTGGATTAAGAACAAAAAAGTAAACAACAGCAAAACAATATAATGCTAGCAGGTGAAATAGGATCTTTTTAAAAGTACAAAGTTCCTGAACCTGTTCAAGATTTATTTATGGAAGCTATGGTACAAAATGAAAGTATCTTCACAGAAATAATTCTTTGATAGCAAGCAGAAATAAAAGCCTTAGCAAGTTTCTTTCTACAAACAAACAAACAGAAAGAGGAAAGCCTTTGAACTTCTATTGTTCTGACAACAATATTAGCTGTGTTTTACCCAGCATAGTGTTTTTAAATGCTATTAACTTACAGACAAGACTAGTTTTTTCTTTTTTTTTTTTTTAACTGCATAAGTGGTGGTGAGAGTGGCGAGAGATTACCTACCTGAATATTTTGTTGGATGAATCAGTCCTACTTGAAAGCAACTGAGAGCTCTTGGAGACTGAAATACAATAATCTCTACCAAATGGCACGGACACTTGCTACTTGTTATATTTCACAGTAATCGGGGAGAAAGGGTGTTAAAGCAAGAGATAAAAATTCTTGCAGTATTTGGAATCAGAATGTTTCTCAGGGTCCAAGTTTCAATAATTGTGGTTTCTGTGGCAAACGATAAATCAGAAACTCCTGATTTATGTGGATTTTAGAAAGCTGGATGGGGGTTTCAGCATCCTGTTAGAAGTTCCGTCAACTGGAAACTCTGCATGAAAGTGGACGCTATGAACATTAAAAGCATGATTTACTTAAAAAGACTTATGAAGAGTGCTATTTTTGGTGAACCAAGTTAAAACTAAACGATATGGTAGAGCCAGCCTATCTCTTGAGGTGAATCTCAGCCAAAACGCTCTACATAAACTTCAAAGCCTTTGTAATCTTGCCAGGGGTCCCAAACCTCTCCCCCTTGTACAACTGACTTAACCCCAACTTCAGATCTACATGCTGGCAGAGAGAGCAGTTTTTAAGGTTAGGACGGAACATTTACTTCCCTTAGGCAGTATTTTCCACTTATGCTGAACTACGCTTAAGCTTTTTATCTCCAAAGGTTGACTGGGATGTTCTCAGGCCTGAGTCTCTAGGATGCTGAGTGCTTTGCAGGAGGTGCTGAAAGGTTTTAAAACCCATTGACGTCATTGCTTCTTGATGGCTTTCAGCACTTCTGGAGGGTGGGTGTGGGAGGGGGGTCAGAATCAGATGCCAACATATTAAATTTTCCTGACACAATAAAAACCTATAATCATGGCAGATTGAATTCATACCTTAAGCCTAAACAAGAAAAAGAATTAGTTTTGAGCATTTCTGCCAGAAATAAGTAGCACACTGTAAGTAAATCACATTCTTTATAACACTTAATTCTGTGCGCAATGAAAACAAGAACAGCTGTTCCTTGACTGCTCTGTTTGTAACAAATGTGCACTTTTTACTGTTATAATAGCAAAGTTTACAAGACCTGCCATCCTTTCCCTTACACTCTGTTTTTCTTGGCATTTATAAAGTCAGTTATTAATGTTCATTCCAGTTTAAAAAGTGCCACAAAATGTCTCTGTTGAGGACAAAAAAAAAACCCCAAAACCCAAAACAACCCAAACCTGAAACCCAAAACCCCTACAAAGTTGTTTTTTTATCCCTGAAAGTGGGAAAAAAACCATATCAGGCAGTTTCCTTTCACGAGACATACGCAGACTTCAAGTACCAGATAAGATAGCTTGTGCATTACACAGAACAGGACAAATCCCGACTCCATTGACAGCAATGATTTTTTTTTTCATTGATTTGAACAGGACTAAGATTAAAGAAGGTCAGAATGGGACTGGAAGGAGTTCTCTGGGTAAGCAACACAGGTGTCGGCAAACACCTCTTACGGTCTTTTATACAAGTTTATTAAGTCTCATCTTGAAATCAGTTACATTTCTTGCCAGCAAGGTTCTTCTGAGGACCACATTTGCCTGTCACATAAGAATCTGCTTCTCTTTTCCAGCCTAAATGCACTGAAATTAGCTGATAATTATTTGATCTTGTACCTTTCACTTTAATAGCACTTCTTCCTCTTTAGCTCTTTTATATTTCTAGACTGACGAAGCCAAGCCCTTTTTTTTCTCAGTCTCCTGCAATAGAGAAGACTCTGAATTTCTGTGATCCTTTTAGTGGTCCTTTGCACCCTTCCATTTTGAATTAAATTTTTTTTGCAACAAAGGCAGCTTGAAATTTACTGTTATATCCAGGAGAGGTCTCAACAATATTTTGTACAATGGCAGCCAAACTTCTCCTTCTCTGTAGATATCCTTTGGCTTATATGGCCAGGATGACATTTACAAGCTCCCTTGCCATGGTACCCCAATAGTCCACAGACATCTGGTAACACACCAAAAAAGGAGGTTTTCTTATATTATGTCATTTGCAAACGAAATACATTCATGACAGTTATATTCATATGTTCTTGTACTGACACTGTTAACTTTGACAGCTGCTCTCACCCCAGTGTCAACATCTCAGTGTGATTTCAGAGGACAGCTCTAACTCCTCTCAGTTGAAATGCTGGCAATTAGTTTCTAAAGGCATGGCAACGATACACATGATTTTCATATCCCTGGTAATACTCTCTGCAGTTAACTTTAATTGTATGGCCTTATGGTCTCTCAGTATAATATTCTAAGAGTTCTTTTTTATTGCCAAAGTTGACCTGCATGTTTTTAAATTCTTGGCTTTGATGCCGAGGGTAGGTACTGGGTACATTAACGCTGTAGCTCCACCTTAACTGGGAACAGCTCCAGTGGCAAAACCCAAGCGATAAAAAGTACTGTCCGTTGCTTTTTAGCTTTGGTTATATTTTAACATATAAAGAAGGTAATTTCAGAGTAAGCAAGGAGTTCAAGCCTTGTCTTAAAGTTTTAAAAGAGAAAATGCAGCAGCTCCTAGAACTGTAGGAAGAGAGTCTTTCTGAAATCCTTCCCCTGACACTAAAGCATGTGCAGGCTGACAAATTAAATAAAAAGTACAGAGAGGACAGAGGCTGCTACCTGACTTACCAGAGGATCTAATGGACACCGGAGCTGGAAACCAAGTGCTGCTCAGTTGGGCGCCATTAAATGAGCCTTGTCCTGGAGCTCCAGCGGTCTAGCGTGCAACATGGCACCGGGCATGGAGATGCTGCAGATGGCTCTCAGCTTCAACTACTGGCTACCCAGAGGCCACCTCATCATTCACCACAGGGGCCTGCCTTCAGTCTCACCGCAGCCGGGTGTGCAAAGGCCTGCTGGAGGGAGGGCAGAAGGACAACCTGACTGGGATGCGGTGGCCATGTTGGGGCCCAGCCTTGCTTCTGCCCTTGGAGTAGGTTGCCGGGCAGCACCACCGTCCCCAGAGCCACCCCACCACCCCGCAAAGCAATCAACCACAACGACAAGAATAAAGAAGAAGGGAAAGGGGGAGGGGGCGGAGAAGAAAAAAAAAAAAGGTAGGACGACACACCCCCCCTGAAACTACATTTCCCAGGGTGCCGCCGCCCTCGCCAGCTTCCTGCCCCTCACATGACGGCTCCCCGGGCGCGCCATGGCGGAAGCTGAGGAGAAGGTAGAGGCCGTGAGGGCACTGCCCCGCCGGAGGGGGCGAGCAGCGCGGCGGGGAGCCGGGGCGGCCCGCGGGAGCAGAGTGGGGAAGGGACAGGGCCCGTGTGATGGCGGGGAGAGGGGCTCGGCCGGCCCCGCGGCGGGGCGGCAGCGGCGGTCGGAGCCTCGCCGGGGGCGGAGGAGATGGAGGCAGAGGTGCCGGGCCTCCTCTCCCTCGCCGCGGAACGGGGCTGCCCGAGGTTTTGTCTAAAAACCCCCGGATAGATGGCATGGAGAGGCGGCGCAAGCCGTGAGGGCTCCGCTTTACAGATAACAGGCGATGCAGGAACCTGGCGGGCTGGGCGGGAGGGAAGGGTTTGGAAGTGCTGCTGGCACCTCTGTGGAGCCGGGATGAAAGAGCTGAAGGGTCCGTCTGTAATGGCCGAGGAGCGATCCTTTACCAGCTGGCACGGGATCAAGTTCTTCTCAACAGGGGAGTTTGCTCCTGAGACAAAATGTGAGGAGTTTGGTGCTTTGTGAGGGGATCTTACCGATGCTTACGAATACCTAAAGGGCAGGATGGGGCCAGGCTCTTTTCACTGGTGCCCAGTGACAGGACAAGAGGGGACGGGCACAAACAGGAACCTAAGAAGTTCCATCTCAACATGAGGAAAAACTTACTTAATTTGAGGGTGGCAGAGCCCTGGAAGAGGCTGCCCAGGGAGGTGGTGGAGTCTCCT
>JAOXJM010015312.1:0-17224 GCA_026413425.1 Tringa solitaria
GCTCCTCCGGCATCACCGGCATCCCGGGCTCCCCCGGTACCCCCGGACACCCGGGATCCTCCGGTACCCTGGGCATTCTGGAGTCCCCCGGCTCCCCCGCTACCTCCGGCACCACGGGCTCCCCCGGTACCCCCGGACACCCGGGCTCCTCCGGCATCACCGGCATCCCGGGCTCCCCCGGTACCCCCGGACACCCGGGCTCCTCCGGTACCCCCGGCCACCCGGGCTCCTCCGGCATCACCGGCACCACGGGCTGCCCCGGTACCCCCGACAACCCGGGCTCCCGCAGCCCCCCCGGTACCTCCGGCACCACGGGCTGTCCCCGCATCCCCGTCAACCCGGGCACCGGCTCCTCCGGCATCCCCGGCACCCCGGGCTCCCGCAGCTCCCCCGGAATTACCGGCACCCCGGGCTGCCCCGGCGCCCCGGATTCCTCCAGCACCGCCGGCGCCCCGGGCATCCTGGGCTGCCCCGGTTCCTCCAGCATCCCCAGCCCCCCGTACTCCCCCGGTACCCCGGGCACCCCCGGCGCCCCGGTGGGTGCAGCAGCAGCGCCCAGGCCGTCCCCACGCACGGCACGGTGTTAGCTCGGGCACCGGGACACGACCGGTCACGGAAGAGCCCTCACCCCGGGACCAGGACCGGGCTGTGGCTTCGGGCAGCCACACAACAGGACCCCTAATCTTTTACCTTAAGTGTTGGCTGACCTTCGGGGATATATACTTCTTTTTTCTCCTTTTTTTTTTTTTTTTTCCCACTTTTTGGTGTGTTTTCGTGCCGAACACGCGTACGGAGGAGGGCAAGGCCAGCGGGATGGCTGTCGCTTTGCCAAGTGCCCGAGGATGAAGTCCCCGTTCCGAGCCCGACTGACTTGTCCTTACGAAGCCTCACGAGTATTTCGGTCGTGCTTTGTGGATCTTGTGATACCCCATTCAGAAATAAAATGGGTCAGTCCGAGAAATTACTCTTTTTTTTTTTTTTTTGGTTGGTTTTGTTGCTGCTGTTGTTGTTGCTTAAATCCATGAGGAAAGGACGGCTGCGGCCGCTTCGTCTTCAGGCAGGCTGGTGTAATTTGCACTGGTTTAACTCAATTAGCTGTACAGACGGAGCAGGGGGCTCTAAGAGGCACGCTGCAATGGGATGGAGGTGTGTAAAACATGGCAAAAGTCTTCTAAAACAGTGATATTTATTCCTCCCCTAGCGGGTTTTAAGGCGGAGCAATGAAGGAATTCTGCGCTGCCACCGCATCCTTCTCATTTGGCTCCCGTTTTATTCCCACGATTTCCATTACACCCACTTCACCAGCTGGATGTTTTTTTGTCATGTTGGCACGACAAATTTAGGCCATCCTGCGGTAGGAGAGCTCTGTTTCTGCAGGACTTGGGCAGGAACGATGTGGGGTGTGTAGAGCTGACCACGCGTGCGTTATCGGTCCCCTCCGGCTGCTGGTGACATCTCACAGGGGTGACAAACGACAGCTCCGTGCCTGCAGGTGTGTGAGATGCCATCGTTGGGTGCAGGAGGGACCACACCGGTCGCTGACGGAGCCGAGGGAACACCACCATCCCCACAGCTGGCTGTTGTGGTGGACTCCCAGTCCGACTGTCACCCTCGAGGAGCCCGGGACGCTGAACACGAAGCGAAGCGTGTTTGCCTGTGGTTGCGTGAAGCTGTTTCTCCCCAAAGAGCCTGGCTGCAGCTCCTCTGCAGGTATTCTCTTGACTGTTTTCATGTTTCACCGCTTACAGTTCTTTTTTTTTCTTTTCTTCCTTCTTTTCCTCCAAATCAGAACAGCCCTGCCTGAAAAACAAAGACATTTCTGTTCCCGTGCTCAGGGGCAGCGTTCGCCGTGCTCTTACACGAACCTTACTCACAGTCAAGGACTTGTCGAGATTTTTCTGACAGCTGAAATAAAACCAATGTGATTCACGAGACCCTGTTTTATTACATTATTTCCCCCCAAATCCTCTCATCTGCTTACGTCCCTCTTAAAAGTCAAAGCCGTTGAGACGGTGCCGTGAGGATTCACTAGCGTTAAGATGAATAAAGTAGCTGCTGCTTGTGTCCCACACACAACACTCCTTCAGTCACCCCCCGATGTCACTCGCTTCCTTCGTCACCACGTCTCGCTGGCGATTCACGCTCTCCTTCTGGATCTCTCCAACCTCCAGGCGCGTGGGGCTCTTCTTACCCAAAAAACCACAGCCTCGGCAGGTCGCTGTTCACTGCTTTCATGTTTTCTTTCCCCTTCCTTTTTGTTTGAACCTTTAACTAATCCGTGACGAATTTTATCCGAATGATTTCAGATCCTTTTTCCAGCTAACCAAGACTACTCTGAATTTTAGCCGATCCTCAGAAGTGCCATGAGCGCTCCCAGGGTTCATTTTCTCACGTTCGATAAAAAAAAGAGCCCACTCCCGCATTCAAATTACTTATTAAAAAGGTACTGAACAGCACTAAATTGAATTCTTGTAGAATATATTTGATAAGGCTTCCCACTTTTAAGTTTTCGGTATCTACTACTTGAGTGATTTTAGCCAATTGCGAACCTAACGTAATTTTATCTGGACTCTTTTTCCATGGCTTGCTTAAAATAAGATCAGGCAGGCTGTTGCCCAACTGCAGTCGAAACCTGGATTTCCCCGCTGATTTTTTTTCTTACTTACTAGGTTGGTAAGAAATTATCCTAACTATCCTGACAAAGGTGGCAGATGATTATTTTCATGTGGATTTTTTGGGGAAATTGACATGGGCAGTGTCTTGCCTCTCCAGTGACCGCCAGGACTGATCTTGTGTTTACAAAAATAATTCCAATTTTTGTTACAGCGACACCTCTCCTGCCTCTGTAAGCACTGGAGGAGAACAGGGTCAGGGCTGATGAGGCCAGTGCCCTCGGCAGCCCCAGGTAAATCTCCCGAGGCCGCGCTGACCTGGCAACACCCAATAAATATGCTTGAGCCCACTGGCATTCCAGCCTTTCTTCTCCTTTTCTCTCCCCAATTTGATTCCTTCTCCTCTTCTCTCTTCAATGTAACACTGTGTAACTCGCTCAGTTTGATCAAAAAACAGCTTTTTTTTTGTCCTTTGTGAGCTGGCCAACCTTGTATGTTGCAAACCTCATTTGATTCGTGTTACAGTAATGCAGAGGCACCAGCATAAATAAGACAGAGTAATTAAGAATGACCACATTGTTAAATGTGTGTTTTAGACTAAAATTAGCTCTCTGTTTCGTACCAACACAGGGTAGATTGTTTATCACAAATGGAGGTGGGAAGGCACGAGGGGGATTTTGCCTTCTTCCTTCCTAACTCTTCAGCACAAAGAGTTGGATACGTTTGCACACAAAGTTCTGCTTTTAACAAACAGGTCAACGTTTTCTTTCTCAATAAGCACTTTAAGAAGACCAGATAGCAAAAATAAGTGCTAGGCTAGAGGTGCTGAGGTAGGATCCGACCCCAGTCTCCCACAGGACCACCTTGTGAGGAAGCCTCCCTACCTCCCGGCTCCGCTTCCCGCGCTGGCACCTCCCTGGGGTCTGCGACCTGTCCCCACAGCCGGGGCTCCTCCGGGCAGTCTCTGACACACAAAGTTGTTGCAAGGAACCGGGGGAAGGAGTTTGTCTTCCCAATTTGTTTTTCCACTCCACGGAGTGTCGCAAACAGCACTTCTGTAAGGACAACACTTTTTTATTTTGCTATATCCTGTACAAAGTACCACATTCTGTCCAGAGCTCTGGAAAACGACCATTTTGCTTATTCTTTTCTTGGCTACATGAGCCTTCGTGTGGATGTATTTATTTTCCCTTCTTACGCAGCCATTTAACATTGCACCGCTAAGACATGGGTTTTGTTGAAATTATTTCATCACTACCTGACCTCATTTTATTATAATGGCACGTGCTACAGTGTCTGACAGTTTATTTTAACTATTAATTTGCTCCTTGCCCTCAAAAAAAAAAAAAAGAAAAAGAAAAAATTGCTACCATAGCAGTAAGTACTATAAGGTCAGCCTTAATGTTCTGTGAACATAAAGAAATAAAACAGCCAAATTATTCATAGATACATACCAAATTCCATTGTGGCAAGTACTTCATGAAATGGACGCGGAGTGCTTAGCTATCAGAAAAGACATGTATTTTTCATGTTTATTTTTACTGGGTCACTGCTACCACTGAGTATTTCATTACAGGTTCCAGAAAGCATTTAGGTATGAAGTTTAATGTCATCCTGAATTGTTACTATAGCAGCAACAACTGTGATCAAGAATAAGCAAACGTAAGTGCTGCTACAATTACACTGAAGAGTTACTAGCTAAACCTTACCTTCTTCCAAAACTGTTTTGTTTTCTTATCACATCCCTGGGAAAAAAAACATAAAATAGTGGTTTTACGTGAACTTTTTCTGCAAGCCTCAGTTGCATCTCCTCTGTGTACACTGCCAGTTCCTGTTTTCCACTTGTTGGCACACATTAAAACATTT
The DNA here is from genome assembly GCA_026413425.1 of Tringa solitaria. NCBI lineage: Eukaryota > Metazoa > Chordata > Aves > Charadriiformes > Scolopacidae > Tringa > Tringa solitaria. The sequence continues at coordinate 4,479 of JAOXJM010015312.1, forward strand.
ACCTGCAGAATCTAACTGCACAATGAGATCTGTTCAAGCAGTTTTCATCTGATGCTAGACAAATCACACCACCACCTTTCAGAGAACTGCTCTACTCACAGGTTTAGTCGGACGGGTTTGGGTTTTGTTCGGTTTTTGTGGTTTTTTTTTGTAATTTCCAGCAGTGACCAGAGACCAGATTACTCTTCCCTTGCACACAGGCTCAATTAGTAGCCTATGTATATTATGAAATTTTAAACAGCAATAAGTGATAAGTACCAGATCCAAAAGCAAGAGACTAGAAGGCACATCTTGAAAAGATGTAGAGTAAATCATATATAAAAAGGGAATGCTGACGTAATAAGTACTTGAATAAATTGCAGCTAAGTTCAGACCAATGCTGGCTGTTTAACCAGTATACATTCTCTAAGGTGCATGATTATGAATTCATTGTGGACTTAAAATCCTTCTTGATGGAAAGTGGGCTCCAGCACATTTCACTACACTAAATTCTATAGCCCTTGCTTTAGTCTGTCCTTAGAAATGGAAATTCCTGTTGAGTTCTAATGCTTAATACTCATTTTTACAACCAGCTAAATATTCCATACATGCCATTAGTACTTCTGTGCTACCCTTCCCATCTATACTTAAGTGCTACAGAATTATAATGTAAAAATCTAGATTTGTTGTGCTGGCTTGTTATATAAAATGCTTTTTCGTCTCTAACACAAAGTGGTAATTGTTCGGGCATCTTGGCTTTCAATAGCTTATATAAGGCAGTAATTCTAACACTTGAAATACAGCATAATATTACAAACACAGAATGTTTTCATATCCCCAGCCATATGAAGTCCAGGTTGTTTTTGTTCACTTACTTTGACTAAGCCACTTGTCAATTGCATTCTCGTATTTTTTTGGTTCCTTTAACCAGTCCTGATGCCACCTAAGGTTAGCAATCACATTTGAGTAATTCTGACCCAAACTTTGCTTCCAACTCATAAACTGTCTTTTGTTATACTCCTGAACAGAAGAAGAGACCTTTGGGTAATTTATGATCGAGCGGAGCACTTTGTCCAGGGAGCGCGCAATCACTGGGAATTTCATGGCAACGTTTGTTAGCTCATCTGGATCCTCAGAAAGGTCTGGAACAAACAAAAAACCAGTCAGGAGCCAATCTGTATTTCAGTAATTCTGTACTCAGTCGGTTAGGAGATAACAGCTGTAACATACCAAAGAGCTGTGGAAGCACTGAACGGCCGTCCGAGTACGCGATGTATTTCCATTTGCCGGTTCGCAGCATGTACGTGGAAGCGTTCACGTTGCACCCGTGGAACTCGCTCAGCACCCACGAGGGCCGAGACCCCCCGGGTGAGGCTTCGTCCTCAGCCTTTCCCCGCAGCAGCGGCATCAGAGAATATCCACTAAGGTTCCGCGGGGCAGGAATCCTCGCTATATCTAAGCAAAGACGTACACAGTCAAAATGCTACCGCAGTTGCTGTGATTAAAAAAGACTAACGTCACGGTACAGGTGTCTGAAAGCAAATTTTGTTACAATAATAAAACATATATTCCTATATATTCTCCTTGTAGAACGCAGGAACCTCAAAATACAAAAATAATTAAAAAAAAAAAAAACTTAAGGAATTTTCCAAGTTCAGCAGCCCACGATCTTGATCAAAAGCAGCATCAGCTATGTTTAAGTCAGTCTTTAACAAGTACTTGCTAAAAGCAATCGTGCTTTTTAATTATTTTTTTTCAATCATGGTTTTGTACCCTTCCCTTCTGCTCTGACCACATCATGCAGGAGAAAGAGACTGTCATAGCATGAAAGGAGTCTGAAAGCTCCATACCCAACACGGCCCTAATCATTCCTGTCTTTGATAGTAACGGTGCTAAGCTCCTCTCTAGCATTCTTCATCAAGGAATTACAAGCACTTTACAAAAGGTGGTCATTACAGTTATCACCTATAACTGGTGGCCAAACTGAGGAACACAGTTTCTCTGGAGATAAAGATGGTATCGGAGGTGGTACCGATACAGTGCATGTGTGGAAAACACTGGGTGACTCTACTTGACGGCCCCGGGAAGATGCTGTGAATAACTCCCATGCGTGCAGACTGCTCACAGGTGGCTTTTTCCTTCAACAGCACATACCCTCCTTTTTCTCCTGTTTCTACAGCATGTATACCTTGCCTGTCATTAATCTGTAGTTCTTCCCTGAGTAAATAAAAAGGCCAGCATTTGACTAAGGACTAGGATAGGAAGACCAGTAACATTTAAACCCAGTAGATTCCAGCATGTGGGCTAAAAACTTGAACAAATACATACTATGTTTGAGCAAATGAAAAAGGGGTATAAACCTTCCACTTCTGTCATCCTAAACCACAAATGGTATTAATTGCAGTAGCTGCATCTAAGCTGTATCTAAAATACATCCAATTATTATAAAAAAAACAAAAGGTGATAAAAACCAAATAGTCCTGTACATAATGATTCACTGTAATTGTGTTGATGACAGTTAACAGGAATAGGGAACTTCATCAGCTCCTTTACTTAATTTTTACCTCCATTTTTTGCATTTTGTATTAAGTCTGTATGTATGCTCCACAGACAAATCGTTATCTCCTGTTGTGTTACTACATTGCCTCACGAAGTGGAGACATAATTCTGACTATATTACAAATGCACAATAATAATAATAGTAAACAGGGGGGAAAAAATCATTTGATATGACTTAACTCACCAAGCATAGTAGGATATATATCCACGAGAGATACCACATGTGGCACTTGCTGCCCCTCTTTGATGCCTGGCCCCATAACCAAAAGAGGAACGTGGGAACTTCCTTCATACATGCTCATTTTATAGAACTGCCGGTGCTCCATAGCAAGTTCTCCATGATCTGCAGTGAATATAACGATTGTTTTTTTAAGAAGCCCAGTATCCTCCAGAGCTGAAATCACCTCACCTGCAACAAGAAAAAGATACTGAAATGATACCTGCAAAATATTCCTTCCGACTTCTGTACCTGCAAAGCAGCATGCAAACCCCAAGGAACCCGGGACAGAAGGTTGGAAACTCCTCTCTCAGACACATAAAGCTATCTATCATCACTTTTGTTTACTTTCATAATTAATAATATTTATTTCAACAGCAGTAAAACAATGCAGCAGAAGCCCTGACACTACATTTAGGGTGAAGGACTCTTGTTAGTACCCACCTTCCACACAATTAGTGCAAGTCTCTCCTTGCCATATCCCCACAGGAGGCCCTTGCACACACATCTGTGCAACGGAGACAGGGCCAAGATCAGTGAAATCCGAAATGAAGCAAAGCACTTGCACATCTTCAACATTAAAACACTAAGATGATTCTTCCTTAAGCAGACTAGTTAAAAACTTGAAATACGTTACCAACTTAAACCCCAGTGCAGATACAGTGCAACGCCTTCATTCCCTAAAACTGTCAGGCTCCTGTTGATCTCTCTTCTTTCATAAAATGTGCAAGAGTCATTCTGTGTCTTTTAAATTACTTTCTCCTTCTAACATTGCTAAAAAGACCAGCTTATTTTTTACAAATTTCATATTAGAAGGCAAAGGTATTCTTGTTCTTTCTGGTCACTTCTCCAGTTAAGAAATAAAATACTCTAAATGAAGACCAATTAGCATTATAATTTTTATGTATGTAGGCCTTGCTGAGAACTAGAAAGAATTCTGAATGCCAAATTAGTTTTTTTTTTTTTTTTCTTCTTCTTTTTAACATTTAATACTATGCGTCTAAGGGAGACTTCAAAGGTAAGCTCACTGTTGAGTCTAGGTGTAATAGCGGTCACCCAGTCTATGCATTTGAAACCAATATCCGAGGAAATTGCTTATGCCCTAAAATTTATCCTTCCTTCCAGCTTTGCTTTGCTGGTCTGTCCCTTTCATGATTGTTTCCATTATTTCAGTTAGCACTTAATCAGAGTATTTACTTCCTCTTGTACATGGGTCAAGCAGCATTTTGCTGCAGTTGGCTTTTACAGGGTCTCTGAGCGGTGGTTGTGATTATTTTTCAGAATGCTCTGAATTCCTCCTGCAATAGCCTTAAGAGGTATCCAGTTATTTATCATATAGACCGATTATGCAACATCCATGTGCTTTACTCCCAAATCTGAATTGTGTTGGGTTTGTTGGTTTTTTTTCCCAGAAGACCAGCCCTATCAGCATTTTCTTAAAAAACACACAACAAGAGAACCCGCTGTGTAATGAAACTTTACCTACCCAGCATGGCATCTGTCTCCGCACACATCGCATAATAAAATGCTCTAATATTTCTCACTTCTTGCTTTGTAAACTCTCCTGTGCAATTCTTGGTGTAAGATGAGTAATAGTCTACTGGATGCATCTCTGAAAGAGAAGACCACTTGGGTATTTTAATAGCTTCATAAGATACCTAAAAATAAGAGGAAATTAACATTACTTTAGCAACTGAATTAAATTATTTTCTTAAAAAACCTCATTTAATTTAAAACTTTTAAGCATAAATTCACAGTTCTCAATTTGTGGTCCAGGCAACACCAGCTGCTTATCTGTTACATGGTGCTGCTACCTCCTCCGTACTTTCCCTCAGCTTCCACAGGTATCGAGTCATTTTGACAGAGAGCCATCAAAATCAGCTAGAAACTAAGGCTAGGAGCCAGAAATATGTGCTCCACCAGCTGATTTTTTATTATTTTTTTTTTTAAGATACCACAGAACAGCCTTCTAGAACTGTACTCTAGAGTAAGCACAGAAGTATTGGCATAGTGTGTCATTAACTATAGGACAACTATAAACGATACGTATAAAAAGAAATAAATAGGGTGTTATGTGAGGCTACAGAACAACATGGAAATTTACTTAGTCTGGGAAGGGCTCCAGGACAGTAGACAACAAGTCTTGACATCTTGATACGAAAAAGTCCAGTTTTCTAATACCTTTCTATTTGTTTCTGCAGACGTCTATCCCATTTAGTTACAAAGAAGTGTAAGATCAGTTTGAAACTAGAAAGTAGGAGCCAATCAATTACAAATAATGCTGGATTTGCACATTCTCACCGGTTTGCTCACAGATATTGTGTGCTGCAGCACCAGCTTTAGAGCCTCAAAGTTTGACACACATTTAGCCTAGGCAGTCACACCTGAAACCATTCCCCTTACGTGCTACATTTAACAGTTCATTACTTCTATATTGCAATTTTAAAGCACAAATTACTGCAAAGTAGAGAAGATGTAATCTCAGTATGGAAAACTTAAAAGTTTATTAAAAAAAAATCTAGCAGATGTATTAAGTTATCTAAACAGTTGATAAGACAGCAAGAGTTAAAGTGCCCATAACACAGGGATAAAATGACTTGGTGATAGTCATACAGACATACCAAAACCTAAGTTTCCTTAGGCCCTGTAGAAAATAGTCTGCAAGAAGAAATCATGGACCACTTCAGGCACTTCCTTATTGCTGAAGTTCCTTGGCTAGATAAAGTCACATTTTAGATTCCTCAAATGGTTGTTGGTTGCTTAAGACATAATGGGAGCAAAAAGTGTCCCTCTCCATGCACGATCGGTCAGAGGACGGCACCCTTTCCTACGGAATTACAACCTAGTTTGGAGGATTCACAAAGTCATAATCCCTTTGTCTTTTGTAACTCATAGCCAGGAAAGAAGCCACATACCCTGAAAAAGTGCCAGCTTGTGCAAAATGCAGGGGACCATCTGCTTAGCAACATGGGGATTCATAAACATACCATGTTGATACTCCATTCTGTACCAGCTCCCCATTAAAAATATAATTTAATTCAAGTTCTTCACCTATCCACTCACACTTCTTCATGAGATTGGTCTCTGTCGTTTTCAGAGACGACTTCTTCCATGGCCAAAGCGCAAATACATTCCAGAAACATCAGCCAGTGGTCAATAAATGGTAATATGCGGTTTGCATATAACTGAGTATGGGCATGTAGTGGCGGAAGGGACCTTGGCAAACTACCAAGTTTAAGTACTCTAACTGGATTAAGGATGACAAAAATTTGTCAGAGATGTTGTAACTCTGTCTGTGTCTTGAAAAAAAGACACCTTCGCTCCCCAAGATATGTCTAAACTAGCAATTAGCTACTAGGAAGTTTTCCTTACTATCCAAACTAGATCTTGCTCTGCAAATTAAGGTTTTTCCCCCACGGTCTTCCTCTCCCCACAAACTTCTCACCATTCCCAGAAGAACCCCCAACCCTCAATCTTACACAGAAATTCACATCTTTCAACCTTTATTTGTATATCCTTTTTTCTAAGTCCCTGTGTTTTTGTTCCACCTAGATAAACAGATTTTGCAGTTCCCCTGAAGAAAGGGCCAAATAAGTTATATGAATTGTGTTTAGCTTATTTTGAAGTAAGCACAATGTCTTTTCAAATTTATTTCTCAGTTCTTCAGCTGCAGAAAGTCTTAATGTCTTTCTGCTGTTGTAACTCATTTATATTTTTATGACAGATAATGGCACCCAGAGACACATGAGAGAGAGCAAACATTTTCACTATTTCTTTGGGACAGAGTGCTATATGCCAGCTTTCCGCATATAGACATAACGGGACTTTTCCGCACTCTAAAAACATTAAAAAGCTACTGTAGCATGGAAAGCTAACTGAAAAGAGAGAGTTCTGCTGCGTCTCACTGCTTCAGGTTTCTATCGTAGGAAAAGTCAATCTCTCACTCCAAATCTCAGAGAGAATGATTACATATAGCATGATTTATAACAAGCACAATACAGAATGTTATAAACAATTAACCTCAAGACCATTACTGTAAAAACAATTGCAACTATGTATAGCAACAAATTCATTCTCTGTTTAATGTTTCTAGCCATTGAACTCAAAATTTCTTCATTGATTCAGTGACTACTGCTAAAAAAACCCTTTCCTACAACACAGAAAAATTCTTCATTTCTATTTTCTTAGCCTTAAATCAGAAATCTCACATCTCCTTCTGGTACTTTCTTACTGTGTAAAGAAATATTAAAACTGGGTCTGAGCTGAAAAATCACATGAGGAACAAAATACCATTCATAATAAATACAGTTATAAATAAATTTATATTTAAATTTCACCTTCACATACCTTCTCAAGCCAATAGGGAGATGTTAAAAATGTAGAGGATCCAAAATTTTCTCCTGCATAGGGTGACGGATATGGGTGTGGTAAATTTAGTCCCAAGTAAAGGACAAATGGCTGAGTAAGGTTTACAGCTTCTTCCTTTATCCAATTTACTGCTTTATCAGTATTCCGCCAATCCACTTCCATCACTCTTACGTGTGTCTTATCACCAGTAAGATTCACCATGGGTCTCCCTTCTTGCCGGAGCAGGAACTCAACATCCCTCGTCCAGGCTTCTACACGGTTACTGAAAATATGCACACACAATACATACTCATTGGGAATGGTTTTCTTCACTTTTCCTCCAAGTAAAAGGTGAAGAATTCCTGAAAAACTTCCCCTATATTAGTAGCTGCAACCTATTTGTAATTTTTACTTAAAGAAGGATTGCTATTCAATTGATCAGTTGCTATTGTGCATCTATTTTATATTCAAAGCTTTAGCCATATTTTTTTTTCTGCTTCTGGATCTTCTTTCTTATTTATTATAGCTTCATGTCAGAATGGTTCTTCTCACATCTACAAAATAGCACTTAGAAATATCATCTCCATCTTCTTGACCCTGCTCTCCATTCCGGCATGGATTCACACGCTATTTATCTGGTAAAGGTGGCCTTAGATTTTCGTTATTTGAAAAAGTCCTGTGGGAAAAAACTGTCCTGGAGAGGCTGCCTTTAGAAACAATGTTCTGGTTTTGGAGAACATTTCTAAACACTACGAGTTATGACAAAAATCCGTAAAAGTGATTTATCTTGTACAATCACTTTTGATATAGTTGATAAATCCTATCAAGAACAGAGAGTAACAGAGGAGAAGAGAATAGGGAGAAAGCAAGAAGGGGAAAAAAAGAAAAGACAAGACTTTAATGAAAAAATGGTTTTGGAACAGATTTTTTAATATCATGACAATTGTTGCCTCTCTAAAACCCTGAGAAAACTGAGCGGCAGATGTCCTTGTTTCTTTGCCAGGGTGAGTGACCCCACAACTGCCACAAACAGGGGCCAGGAGGAAATAGCTCATTTAAGACCTTGACTGCATTTTGTTCATCAGTTTCAATATAACCATAGAAATTATAAAAGAAAATATGAAACCGTTCAAGGTTTGATCATGTACTTTTATCAAAACACAGTATTATTGTTGTTGAAAGAGCATCTAACCAGCTTTGTCCCCCACAGGAATTTTACCAGCGAACTTTTAGCCTCCAGAAAAACTATTCAGAATTCTCTGTTACAACATTTTGTTTATTTTATTGTTTTAACTCATTGTTTAAGCTCATGCTTTCAAGGTAAGCAGGCTTAAAAAAATTACTCAGAACAAATTAAGGTAGCTAGATGGCCTATGGAGAAATCACATTTCATTAAACATTAAAATGAAACAATGGTAAAAGGTGGGTGCACGAGTAAAATTGCACCTAAAATACTCACTTATACACAAAAAATGATTACGTAGGCCACAGGCCAGTCTGACTATCTAATCAGACTGAGGTTAGAATCAAGTTACAAACCAAATCCTCCAAAACTCAAAAAACCTCCCCCAAAAACTCCACTTCAGACACCCTTTCCACATTCTGGAGCAACACAGGAGAACAACTAACCCTCAAGCAGAAGAGGAGAAAAAGGTATGCCAAAATAAGAATCTTCAAAAAAGCCAGGTGGAGAGGTGAAAAAGGGGGCAAAGCTAAATTAAATCCTTGAATTTAAAAGGAAAAAGCAAGTACTAGACTGATAATTATTCAAAAGGCTCAGAAATTAATTCCAATTTTCAACACTTGAAATGGGAATTTGTTAGCAGAGAGTACTCCAGTGATTGTTAACAAACATGCAAAGGAAAAAAAAGATGATAAATAAAGGATGGGAATACAACAATGTAACTTTGAAGATAAAGCTTAATGAATTACCATCATTACTAACCTAAGTGAAAGTAATTACATGACAGTCAGTAACCACATCTGTTTTAAATGTTAAGTGAAGAACAGCCACCAGCATTCAAAGGACATCTAGAGTCTTTTTGACAGGGAACAGAGGCTTCATGTTTTCAACAGTCTGGAGGATAAAGATCCAGCTCCTTCTGTTAGTATACATTTCTTTGTATGCACTTCCTAGAAGCTATTTTCCTCAAATATCATTAATCCACAACTATGAATAATTATCTTATGAGTCACATTCAAATGACAGTGTATTTCACTCTGTGTTTGTATTTTTAAGATATGTAAATCAGAGAGGATTTGTGTTAGCAATGCACTATTTCCAATAGATTGGGACAAAGACAAATCCATTTTATGTCACACAACTGAAATGTTGCCGCAGAAGAGCTAACAACTCTTTTTTTTATTAGGTATATATGGGATCAGGGAGCAGTGGTGGTTTTTATTGTTTAAAGAAATGTATGTGCTTAAGAAAAGGTTCAAAAGGATATTACTGCTCACTGTGTCCTGTCAAATTGCTTTCTTTGGAAGAAGCTGATCTCCACTGAATCTCCTACTTGCCTTGCACTAGCTGAACTGTTCTGCATCCCTTCGCTACTCCTCCTTTTAACAAGAAATTAAACAGCAGGACATATTAATTATCTCCACAATGTACATGAAGCTTTGTTATAACTCTTCTGCACTATTTATAGATTAATTAATTGACTGCTTAGGGTTTTCAAATGTCTGCACAGATGCCATGCAAGGAACGAGATGCACATTTTTCTCTGACTGAGGAACTGTTTTTGCAGTTTTCATTTATTGAATTGAAAACTGTGTAAACTGCCATTTTCAAATTCCTCTTGTGTAGGCACAGAAAGGCTGGCTAACCATGTGTTTGTTTTCTTTTATTCTCAACCTCCACCCACACTTATTCAAATAACAATAAGGGTACAGATCTCAAACTCTCACTGAAGGGAAAACTAGAAAAAAAATTTGTCAAAAATTTGCACCTGGCTAAAACTCAGGATAAAGATCTAGGACAAAAGACAATTAAAAACTGTAGCACCGTAGACTTCGGTATTCTTCTGTTATCTTTGAAATGCCTAAGAATTAAACCTCATGGGACTGAGAGCTATGCAAACATGATGTGATTATACCATTGCATCATAACTTCTGTTTGCGAAACTCAAACCCTATCACTGAAGTAGAATGAGAAATGAGAAAAATCAGAGTATGTGATTGTAACTCCACTGATACTGGTGCCGCTACAGTTTTGCAAAATCCTGAATTATCTCAATTTATTTCATACCTGTGGAGACTTGGAACAAAAATACACAGAATGGTACCGACAGAACCATTCAAATGTGAGAGTACCGGACAAAATAAGTACAAGAGCAGCAAGGTTAAAGCAATGGTGTACATTGATAGCCAATGGCATGAAGGATATCAGCAAAACAGGTCACTTCTGAAGAAGGGACTGTAACTATTAAGATAACCATAGAGATGACTTGTCAGCAGCAACCCGAGAGCAGGATGGGAACCAGGTCATCGTGCTCTCTGTGTGCTACTCCTCTTCTGTTATTCCAACAGAAAAACAGAACACAGTAAGATAGTCACAGTAAGGAAACAAAAGGGCTACTTGCCTGATGTTCCTGAAGGCTGCAGTAAGCAAGATTTCAAGGCAAAGTTATCACACCATAGCAACTCCTCACTCCTAAAGAGTGTAAAATACTTATGCAAAATGCCATTTCATCATTGCCAATCCACAGGAAAATAGGAAAGACCTCATCAGACAGCATCCCCTGCCAGCAATCCTGTTCAGACTATGCAAACACAAACTTTAGCGCTTGAGAACTAAGGACTATCTGCTGCTCAGCTTGGCATTCCCCATGTGACAGCCTTTGTACTGACACCACAATTCACCTACAGTCTGCAGCTCAGGGAAATGACAGCAAGGCTTCTGGAATCCAGACACTTATATGCAACCAACCTCTTTTTTTTTTTGGAGTGCCACCTCTGTGTTCCAGTTATCATATGAACAGCCAGGAATTTCTGGAATTACTTAGAGCTGCTTTTCTTTAAACCTGGAGTGACTTTAGATTAAACAGATTTCAATGCTATTAAACATTTCTACTATCTCAGTGGAGGTCAGGGCGTGTGCACACTATATTCTATTTAGCGAACACACAGAATTTTTCTCTGCACAAAAGTGATTCACAAAAAAAAGTGTAAGAGAGACTGTATAATACTGTAGAAAATTTTCATTTTGGAAAGCAATTTTAATTTACTGAAAATCTATTCTGGAAATGCTTAAGAATTATGCACCCACAGAATCATTTCTCTGTTGCTTCATCACATAGAACAAAATCTGACCCTTCCTTTCTCAAAGAATGGTCTGTTACTGGCACTTTACAGTATGGTGTTAAGACTAAGCTCTTCTGAAAAGCCTGAATGCCTGAGGCAGTCACAACTAACCATCTCCACACTACAATAACACAAACATCCATAAGCATTCATCTAAATGTTCAGTTGCTTCTTGACAGGAGAGGAAAATTTCCCAACATCCATATAAGCAAGGAAAAAAAATCGGAATAACACTACAGCAGATGACTTTTTAGTATCTTTTACAAGTAATTGTTTATTGCTGGAAAAAAAAAACAAACCAAACTAAAAATGTTTTAAGAATAATGCATAATTTAGAAGAAAAAAATCAAAGCAAAAGACCAGAGGTTGCAGACCCATCTGTTTATAGTTAGACACTGCAGACAGAGACAAGAGAGAAGCATCAGTAGCACACAAATATGTACACTGTCTGGTAAAGTAAGTAAACATTAAGGTTTTGCTGTAAGTCTGTATTTGAATAATCTTTTACTTCCAATGTAGAACTGGTATATGGAAATAAGCTTTCTTTTCTTTTTGACAGTCTTAAACTGAAGAGTAAATTATTACTTTGGCCAGGTTCTGAAGTGGGTACTCTTTATAAATTACTTTGTAGATAAAAAGGATTGTGTACGTGTAACACACTACTAACTACTATGTGACCTTTCAAATTCTGATTGCTCATTTTAGTGGCTGAAGCGAGGAAATTTTAAGTCATTCTGACCTGCTTAATATCAAAGAAAAAGCTACTCTTCATTATTATTTCAACACTGTACATCATTATTTATCAGGGAGATATTATTTAGGGAGACAGTCCATCTTTGTAAAAACTACACAGAAGGAAGACACCATATTTTGCCCCAACTGTCCAGACACATCATGCTTACTGTTTTTTGAACATAATGCAGTCAATCTCTAAGTGTTTAAGTACAAATGTCACTGAGGGAGCCATTACCAATGATCAAGAATAACCTTCATCCATGCTGGGCAAAACCTCAGCCTTGATATCCACACCTTCCAGCTACAGTCAAAAGGCAAAGCGCATCTTCATGGGACACGCTTGCTTCTGCATAAAGTTGCAGGACAAATTTCTGCTGGGTTCCCAACACAGTTTCTTTTCAATTAAAGCTACTACCATTTTCATCAGAGACAGAAACCACTTGCCAGACCATTAAATGATCTATTCACTCCTGTTCATTTCACAGCAGGAGAACTTATCTGGTTACCTTACTGAATGATGTCCAGAAGTATAGTCCAATTTCCCAAATTTCTGTGTGCGGTAGCCATGCTTCTCCATGAGATCCATCCACGTTACATGATCTGG
>JAOXJM010015313.1:0-17104 GCA_026413425.1 Tringa solitaria
GGGAGGAGGAGGAAAAGGAGTCATCTCTCTCCCAGAAAACAAACTGAAAAGAAGATGCGAGGAGATCCTGCACTGCCTTACCATGCAGCCGGCACGGACATGTCTCTGGTCAGCAGATACATCTGGCAAACCAAGGTAAACCAAAAGGATGTTACCTGCAGCAACTCTGCAGTTTTGTGGCCCCCATTAGCTATTTAATGTACTATTATTAAACCCCTTGGACTTTTCATCAGTACCCCAGTGCTTCTGACCCTGAGAGCACCAGGGTAACACGTACATCATGGACCTGCCCTTGCACCAGCACACAGTGGTACATGGCACACCCTCCGCCAGACCTACCGCAGAAATAAACGGCAACAACACAATATAGCACTCTCCATCTTCCACGAACTTCCCAAACTCCGTAGCTAGCTAACCTCTACATCGCAGCTATGAGTCAGGTGTCTGGTAGTAATATCAATATAAATGACTTTTCAAATGAGAGTACTGAGGCTAACAAGAAACATGATGCCAGAGACCAGAGCTCAAGTGCTACACCCTGAAGTTTGGCTCCGTCTCACTGCTGGTTTTATAAACTACTTTGCCCTTAAAAGGTGCAGTCTTTGTAAATAAATACGTGTGTATATATAAAGTCTCTTTCTCTCTCTTTTCATATATGCTTACACACACATACATATATATAGTAAAATCAAGCATTTTTTGTGTTAAAATTCTGCTCACTTCAAAACGTAGGGTCCTGTTAGAAAAGCCTTTTCACCGCTGGAGAGACAGCAGCCACAGGACTGAGAGGAGCAGGACTGGAGAGGATTGTGGCCCCTCAGCCAGAGGGCTGTGGTGCTGGGGGACAATCCTGGGTTGTGGCCCTGCTGCTGACCTGCAGCAACACCTCTGCTGAAAGGACCTGTGCACTGATGAAGCAAGAATTACTTCCCAGCAGCAGCACTGGGACAATTAAACCACCCTGAGCCCTAATGCCTTCCAGCACTGCTACTTCAGCAGTGTGCTTGCTCCCCTTTCCCAACACACACTGCAAGCTCCCGCATGGTATTTTTCTGTCCTTTAAAGCGTTAAGTGGAAAAAACCAATTAGGTCACCTGGTCCATCCCCTTGGCAATACCTTCTTCAACTTCCTTATTCAAGCGCTGCTCAGAAAAAGTTTCCATTGACTCAATGGGTGGTTCATCTGAGTAAGGTTTAAACAAAGTCCCTGGGATTTGGTCACCGAAGTGAGGATGCAGCCAGCAAAGCCGCTTGTGTTTTGGTGCTAGGCCAGCGGGATGTGACGCAGAGGCCCCAGGAACACATCGTGAATCAGCCATTTCTCACTGGCCAGAAGCTTTGGAGAAGTGCTCCCGCCTGCCCTGGACCATCCCTCTCCCAGCCCCACCACCAGCCCTGGACAGCCTCCCCACACTCCCACACTGGTGAGCTGCCCAAGAACACTCCTTCAAGCTTGCAGGAATCACAGGACTTCACACTGTCAGTATTTTTGAAAGCTGCTTTGGCTTTTCAGAGCCACACGCTCTATTTTACAATGCAACACAAGTCAGATGTCTCTCTCAGTGTCTCGTTTGAATACATATATTCCCATTTACTTAAATCCTGTCCTTCCATCTTTGGGTACCTCAATACTTACCATGTCTGCATGCTCTACAGCAAGCTAGTTCAGCCAGTGATGAGGCAGACCTGGAGGAAGAAAAGGCAATAGCCTTTGCCAAAGATGCACTCACAACTTCACCATGCCACACGTTATTATCTAAGAATCTCACCAATTTCAAAATACAAAAATGTTTGTGGCTATCCTGAAGGAAAGAAGCGTAAGTTAACCTGGTGCCTAAGAATAAGTTTTGAAATCTGTCTCCTGCCAGAAACTTCTAGTTTATTGAGAAAAAGAAAACAAAACAAACAACAACAAAAAAACCCCTTGGTTGGGAAATAATCCATTTAAATAGAAATTCCCAATGCTGATTAAGACATTGTTTGAACTCTTTTTTCAGGGTATCTGACACAAACCCCACTGAAGATAATGGGGTTTTTTCACTGGTTTGGACGGACTTCATTCATGCAGCTCTTATTTCCTTCAAACACTTAAGAAAGATATTTACACTGTTTGTACTCTAATCATTCAGTCCTCTAAAAATCAGGTTTGTACAGTAAAATTCTAGTCACTTCTTGTGGATTTTACCATTTGCTTTACTAATGCAACCAAAATCTCATCCTTGGACTCCAGCAATTTTTAATAAACCCACATTAGCAGATGAGCTTTATAATTCTGAGTGATGGGTGTAAACTAAATACTAAAAATATAAAAAAGATCATATGTAGTTCAATATTTAGCCTCAGCTAAATCAAGGAAAAGCTGAAGTAATTCAATAGATCTAAATTTGCAGTTTTACATAGAGTCTTAGTGGAGATTGTGGTTTGTAACTTCCATACATGAAGTGTATGAAGTGGCTCTAGATACATTATTTTCTCATCACGTCTACAGACTAGCAGTTATACTCATTTCACTGAAAGTCACGATCACATGAATGTTAGATCTGGGTAAACTGTTCCAAGACAAACCTTGCTTCATTTTGGATATCGGTGATAAATCAAAGCTCAGCAGAGGTGAGCTGAAAATTTATACTGGATGTATTGACGGATTTGTTTTCGTTACCTAATTCAGCCTATGAGAGAATGAGCAATAGTCACCCAACAGAATCCCACATCTCTAGATTAAAGATACTTTTTCACTCAGTTAAGGCTCTCTGATTACTACTAGCTAATTTCTAATGAGGCTGGGCTGTAATTTGCAGGTTTGCTTCAAGTCCAACTTCCTACATCCTCAAAGCCAAGTGTTACATCAAATAAGCCTCAAAATTCCCACTTAATTTCGACTTCCACTTAACTCCTTGACTATCTGCCACTGCTCCCTCCCATTCCCACAGCTATTATTTATACAAACACAGAGACATGCTCATGCTCCAGTATCATTAGCAGCATAAGAACCTTTCACTGCAAAGGGCCTTCTTTTGATGTAGAATGGCTGCAGCAGAATTCAACCTTCCCACAGGCTCTCCTGAAGTTTCCATTCCTGTGAACCTAAACCAGAAGAGGGGAAAAAAAAGTCATAAATGTGAAAGGGAAGCTTTAAGGACTCTGGAACTTGCAAAAAAGCCACGTCTTTGTGTTCAGGAAAACCCAAATCACTAGGTTTCCTGAAGCCTCTGGCAGTACCATGGGCAGAATATAGGTCCAGATTCTTGGCAGATGTTGAAGGGCAGGGCTACGCTGCTTACCTCAGCCTCTTCTGCCCCATTATGATTTCTATGCATTTTTTTGCATGTAAGTACCATTCATATCCAGGAGCATTCAGCATGTTTTCTTTTCTATATTCTTCTTCTCTGGTTATCTGACTCACTACCAAAACAAATAAACTAAAATAACCCTACACACATGTCTATTGTATCGTATCCACAAAGGATTCTGTTATTACATATGCAGAAGCGGAACTTCTAGAAAATAAAACACGAAACAGTTTGAGTCTCTAAGGCCAATTACAACTACTCTGATTTAAAAGGATTATAGAGAAGCAGGCTCTGTGCAATAATTTCCAGTCTAATTACAATTTACAAAGAATCTTCATTGTTGTCAAAAATATTTAATGTGCCTTGGCATTTAGCAAATAATCTAATTCGATTTTTTTTTTTTTTTGGTCACACAACATGATCGCACACAATTCTCCAAGCTGTTTACAGTGAGCAAAATTATCCTTGCAGCTAGATAGTTAGATCCTTCTGAATTGGTAATCAAACATGATTGTGATTGCACTGAATTTTTAGTGCTGTCACAAGTGTGTACTTACTAATCTCACAACTATGAGAATAGCTGCAAAACCCTAAGCTTTATGAATAAAATCCACCACGAGAACAAGAGAGTGAGAAAGAGAGAATGACCAGTCTTTAGTAGGATTATTTGCTGTCTAATAGAGGTCAGAACCCCAATACAGTTTAACAATATAACAGGCATACACCTAAATGGATATGTCAGTTTTTACAGTATTAAATTATTTAGCAGTAATTACCCCAGCATGTGGATACTATAAATGTAGGTCTTATAAGTACGAGAAAATAGTCTGCTTTGTTCATTCAAATTGATGGTTTGGTGGCCAGCTATAAAACTACCGAGAGTTGCCAGTGTTTGGTGTTGTGTGCAAGCAAGAAGTGGATAGAGACCTTCCCTCGTGGAGGAAATTTTAAAATAAAGCTCAGGACTAATGATAAAGGTATGTAAAAAATATGAAGTGGTGAGCTCTCTTTTCACAGAACTGGAAAAGTATAACTGGAGCACTGCAATGGGGTTGAAGAGGCATTCCTCTCTGTAGCCAGAGACTCCTAATTTTGGCTCCAGAAGAGCCCATGCTGAGTCTAACAATCCATTCAATATTGGCTTTTCTGGCTGATATTTCCAATGCAGCTAAGAGTTATGAAGATGCATTGGACCAGGCTGCCCAGGGAAGTGGTTAAGCCGCCACTCCTGGAGGTATTTAAAAGATGTGTAGATGTGGTGCTGAGGGACATGGTTTACTGATAACTTGACAGTGCGAGGTTAACGGTTGGACCTCATGATCTTAAAGCTCTCATTCAACCAAAACAATTCTATGAGCTTTAGAGTTGAGAGATCTGACTGTTTTGTAGAAAATAAAAATATTAAGTATTTTTATGCACTGCTCAACCTTAATTCAAAGACCGACAGAAGAGAAGCTCCATTGACCAGCTGCCAGCAACTGAGACATCTACATTTCAAAGAATACGTATGATGCAAGACTTGTATTTGAGGCAAGGTCCTTTGGATTCTGCAGCAAACTGTAAAGTTTGCAGCAGCTTTCTTCAGTATCTTGGTGCTGACATTTTAATTAACTAAATATAAATCTGAATTATGCAGTTATTAAAGAGGCATCTTCCTTGTTTAATCTGACACTAGAGTCTCACCTTGAAGAATACGGGATGTAGTTTGTGGTAACAAGATAAGCATTTTATGAGTTGTTTCCCTTAAAAAAACAGTGAAATAATGTGAAATCAGCTGATTCAGCAAGATCCTAGATATTTAAGTAACAGTGACGGTATTTGAACATTCATCTTTACATTAGAGAGCTAACAGCATTTAGGAAGAATTTCAAAAGTCACATTGCTCAGCAATTATTCCTGGTTGTCATCAGATTCAGGAAAATAGCACTACATCATTTTATACGCAACATAACGTTCACTAACATGAAGGAGTCTTGATGTACTCTAGTAACTTCCAGGTCTGTGAGCTAGGATTTGGATCCTTTGAAAAACAGGAAAAAAGTAGCTATGTTCTTTACTCAAATGAATAGCTACTCTCTGTAGGCAAACGGGTGAAATTACATATTTCACAGCAGACTTGAAAATAAAGAACTTTAGTAGTTTTGTTGTATCAGAGAAACTGTTCTCTGACTCAGTATCATGATATTTGCATATATTACAAAACTTCTGCATACCAATTGTGTTGGAGATGCTAAATCATGCAGAAGGATCTTATAACCCACACAGATCCATTCGGTGGATGGGGTAGGTTTATCCATTTTTTTTAAAAAATGATAAACATAAAATAGATAGCAGGCATTTTGTTGTTATGACAATTTGGCATCTTCTGAGCAAATGTATTTGCTTACTATATATACATCTTCAAGCTGTCAAGTAATTGGACAACCACTGCCCTCTCCTCATATTACAAGTTTGATTAAAATGGCAGAGGCCAGATGCCCAGCTCACTCACAGATTCTTTAATTAGAGGGTCTCCTGAACCTCCGAACCACTTGAATGAAAAAAAAGAGCAATTAACACTTTTCCAGGGCTCCCTTCGTCCATCTGTCACAGCACAGGTGAAAAAAAAAATAAAAAAAGGAAGAAAGAAAAGATGATAATGGATCCTTTCTCCAGAAAACACTGGACGCTGAGTGTGCTCCTCCAGCCAGTCCATCAAAAACATCCCTCCCTCCCCCTGCAGAAGATGAAAAGCCTCTAGGTTTTCAAATATGCTAACTGCACAGTACATCGTCTAGGGGAGAAAAATCATGTGGAAGCTACACAGACGGGCACAACATGTCTTTAATCACCCCCATTTCCATCAGGCAAGAAAGCTTCACAAAGCTCGGTTGGTTAGACGCAAGGGCTTGACATGTGAGGGCATCTACTTCCCACCCCCATGCTGCCCCCCCAGCCATCCGTGGTATCAAATGAGATCTGTTATCAGCCTTAGTTAGATCATAATGAAATAATTGCAGGACTCAGCTGAGGGTGACTGCAGTGTAGTGAGGTGAATTAATTTTCCCACCACAGCAGGGCATGTCAGATCTGGCCACAAGCAGGTCAAGCCATTATTTTTTGTGGGTGTGTGAAAGTGATTGACTGGATTTCTGCACTTTGGGAGGGTTTGTGCAAGAAAAACAAAGGTGCACCTCAGCCATGCTTTATCCTTTAAATGGCAGGCACAAATGAAAGTAAAACAGTTCATAAATTAACACAGAAAGAACCTTTTTATTCAGGTTTAAAAGGAAATCTCACACAAGTTGTGCAACTTCAGAAATTTCATCAGGCATCTGTAAAATATGTCTTTCAATCCACTCCAGGGAAGATGTTGATTTTTTGGGGGATTTATAATAAGTTTATGGCTAAAATGTTAGCAATATGCAACTTCTAATGAACAATATCACAGCTCGCGCTCCCATAAATGGGACCACTACACTGAAGATAAAACATTCAGTATGGCTCAGAGAGGTATTTTGGATCCAAATACTTTGAAACATTGTACTGAAGGCCAAACAGCACATTATGTGCTCAGTAAAGCTAACCAAATGTCTATCATTTTTCCCCAGCTATTTGGGGGTAGGAACTATTATGATTTTCAAAATTTCCTGTGTTCTCGTAGCTTATGAAAATTGCTGCTTTTGTGAATTTTGGTAAAAGCAAACAGTTCTTTATTTAAAAAGAGCTACTCATTTTAATCAGAACTCACATAAACCTTAGAAAGGAAAGCTACCTTGCAATTCTGATTTTTCTCTTAAGAAGTAACTACCTGGAAGAAATTTCTACAAACGTTTTTCTCTATACTTCCATATCAAATTTTTACATGCTGTTAGCTCAGCATTTACATTCACCAGCAATAAAAGAAAAGGGTGGAGCCCTACTATAGTGCTATATTACTTGGTAAAGATATTTCTTGTAGGTTTTTTTTTTTTTTTTAAGTAGGTACTACTGAGAGAAAAACCCATCTGAGCTGTATGGTCTAGTTGTACAATTTTGCCAAGAATGGTGTTGTGAAGAAATTGTCTTCACTGAAGCCATCCTTGGAATCTGGTACAACTTACAGAAATCCCCTGGCAATTTCCATTGTGGCCATGAAGAGGAAACACAATGTCTTGCCTCAAGAAATGGAAAATGGTCATTGAAAAAGTTCACCAGCTTTTGCAAACTACTAGAGATGACTGGAAAGATGAGCACTTGGAGACCACTGCAATCTTATAGAAGAATTAAATTAGGTAATTGAACAGTATGATTTTAATGTAAAACACTCAAGGCTGAAGTGACTACTAAAATCAGCATTAGTAAGAAAAGACACCTGCATTACAAACCTTAGGCTTTTCCCTCATTTTCTTCTTGAATCTAGTACAAACGAGAAACAGGGTGTTAGTTACATTCTGTATTCACTTCCCATTGGTGGATTGAGGGGACAGGCCCATTTTCAAAGGTGACTTTGCTAATTTCTTTCCATTTCTTTTTTCCTGTAGCATTTAGAAAAAGGAAGGAGACAAAGGAAGGGAGCACTACTCAGTCTTCTCCAGTTAAAAATAAATGACATGAGAAAAAAAAAATTGTGCAAACATCTATATAAACCCCAAGCTGTGCTTTCTTAATTACAGAGGAGGGAAAAACACCTCTAAAATACCCCTAGCAATTATTCACCTATCTTTCTTTTTAGCAACTTTCCAGGTCCAGTCACCTCAGAGGCTCCAGTGCAACCTCACGACAAGCTGAGTGAGAACAATGTGATTATTTAGCATCAAGAGAATACAAAAAATACCACAGCACCTCAGTTGAAAAAACACATAAAAAAATACATCACTCATGAGACACTAAAACCAATATCTGGACTGTGTCAGGAGGTACCGACAGCTCTTCCTCAAAGAAAAGGAAAAAGTGGACAGTGAAGGATGATACTCTCAGATTTTCCAGGCCCAGTTTGTTTTGCTTCAGCCTAAGGTGTTGACTCATTTTTACTCGTGATGCATGCAAAGTGCATCATTAGAAACAGCATATATTAATGCCTCATCAGAAATTGGAGGTCAAACCACTTTTAGGGACTATTCTTTCTCTGGAGTGTCTATTTTCTGGTTGTTTTATATATCTCCATCTATAATATATGCACGTGTATGTGTATATGTGTGTGTGTGTGTGTATATATAAATATATTTCATTTCTGTGTCTCCTCACAGATAAGCCTGTCCATCTCACTCCCAGTCCCTCAAACATGGGAACATCTCTGCTGCCAAGTACACTTTGGGGACAGGAAAATACTGGACTCTGGCCCAAAGCACTGACAGGAGTCCATGGAAGACTTTCTGGACAGCTGTCACAGCAAAGGCTCAGGAAGAAAAGGTAAGGAGACAGCACTGAGTGGGGAGGAATGAAAAATATTCCAGCAGATGTCCATATCGAAGTATTTTCTGGGCTGACATAACTCATAGCAAGACAGAACTGCTTGATATTGCCTGGAAAGTCAATTTTTCCCCAGGCAGCCCAAAACTGGGGAATTAGAAAGTGGCCTTTTACATGTTCGTTGTCCTTTCTTAAATACCTGTTTCAAACTATGCTCCTCAGCTCTGTTTCCTGCTGCTTCCCATGGATGCTGCCCATGAGAAGGCAGACAACCTCCCCTACCTCCACAATCCGCTGACAAAGCACAATACAAAAAAGCTGTTCTCCAGGGTACACACCTGTGTTTTATCACACCACCCTGTCTCCCTCCCTCCTCCCTCCCACTGCCATCCTCTGATGTCTCATAAACAGAATTTCCTCAGCCTGAGACCGTAAGACCCTCTGGGCAGAGACCTTGTCTGTCTGTACGTTTGTGAGGTGCTGCTCCTTTCCCTGGAGTTCAGCCCTTCGTTGCTCTTCCATCTCTTCGACAACACGGGGCTTTACTCTCTCTCTGACATAAAATCCTACTGTAAAATGCTTTCATACCATTGTGGGTCTTGAAGCTCCAGCAGCAGCAAGGCAATGTGTTCTATAAATGGCACGAATGCTGATTGGTAATATCATGTGTTAATTGGCAATATCTGCCTTCAGTAGGCTCTGCAATATGTGTTGTATCACATTGACTAGCTACATACCCATGATAGTAGGTATTAACTATTTGCAGGATAAATGTGTGCTCCTTTGAAGGAAGCATGTGAATTTAGTAGTTTTGTTTAATTAGCCTTTACGGCCTGTCAAAAAAGGGAAAGTGAAGAGAGCGTCCATCGAATGTGACATCCTGTCAAAACCAGGCAAAGCAAGTATTGTCTCCCCCGCTGTACAGTTCCCTCAGAAACATCCCCTTGAGATAATCATCTTAGCAGTATCAAACTCTTGGCAACCCTGACCTGATCCGGAGCTCACATCAGGCAACAGGAGTCTTCCACAGACTTACTGGTTCTCAAGGGCATCACCGTTGCTCCTTTGGTATTAGTTAGGCAGGATCCAGTTCCCCCCAGGACCACTCTAGATAAGAAAACAGTCACATAGTACAGTGATCTTCTCTAGGTTGTGTTGTTACTTTTCCTTTTTTTTTTTTTTTTTGCCAAATGGGGTTTCTGCATCCAGAATTCACCATTCAGCACTACCAAGCTCCACACCTGAGACCCTCGGTCCCACTCCTGCCGGCCCAGCCCTGCTCACAACTGCTCCTTCTGGATTTTGGGTGGCTTTGCTGCCACCAGACGCTCAGCAACTGCAAACCCAGCATCCCTATCCCTCTGTGCCACCAAGAAAATCCCCCTGCCTACATGCTTAGCTCTGACCTGGCATGTGCTGCTTGAAATCCCTCCATTGTCTCTGCCTGTTATTTCCTTCCTATTTAAAGAGGCTCAGTTGCTTCTTCTTCAGAGCCTGAAAAGGAGTGTTTGGCAAACCCACTGATTTTAATGAGATCTATTATTGTCTTTGGATCAAAGGCTCACTTGATGGCAGCTATTAGCACCTTTCACCATAACAGTAATTTAAAGGTGACCACAGGCATCTTCTGTTTACTCCTCAACAGTACCCCCTCTTTCTTCCACCCAGACTGGAGAGGTCTGTGGGCACATACTTGACCAAGAATGAACCTGGTGCATGTCTTCACCGTAAACAAAGGTGTAGGAGGGGGGAAAGGGAATCTCGGCATTATAATCCACATTATTTCCTTGCAAATTCAGGTGGAATAAAAGCTTTAGTTTTCATCCTTTTGTAGGCACCACTGTAATCTCTTCACTTACACTGCCAGCTTTACCTACCTGGCATCCAACATAAACTAGAACACTCAGTTCACCACAACAGTATAGGAATATTTCTAGCACCCATTTTTTACCTTGTCTAAGTCACTATTATTGGGGGGAGCTACTGGTTTTACTAGGCTGGCCTGTTCCACTTAAAGGATGTCATCTCCATCCTTTCTTCTCTTCTTCTACATACTCTCCTGCCACAGCTGCTTTATCCTTATGGGTGAAAATAATATAGAACTTTCTTCTAACAGTTTAAGACTTAAATTAGGCTATTTCTGAAAGAAAATGCAGGCCAGAAACCTAGTCATTTTAATAAACAGCCAAATTTTACCTTATACAGGACTGAGCTGATAATCAATTGATAATATCACAGAGTAATATCTAATTTATAATACTGGTATCACAGGTTAGATTTTCCAGGCTGTCCAGTTGATACACAGGAGAATGCCAGGTCTCTGGCATGTCATTTTTTAGAATGGGCTCCTGATAAGCAGTGCTGTATGTTAGAATCCATTAAACATGCTAACATCTTCTTCTATCTTCCAAATATCTACTAAGCCAGGTGCAGAGGCACATGGCTGAATCTAACATCCTTTGCAGGGTATTAATGTTGCATATAACCACTATTTATTATAGGACTACAGAAGATGAAATATGGAAAATGAAACACTTGCACTATCTCCAAGAGCGATGGTTTCATTCTGTCTGTTTGCATGACCTATAAAGAAATTTCACGTAACTATTCTTGTCAATCATGTTCAAATAGCTCAGCCCTGCCCTTTCTGTGTCACTCTGCCTTCTCTCCATTGTGCTCACAATCACTGCTGCCACCTTTACATCTATTAAAGGCAAAACATTCAACCACAAATTGTTAATTTCTGCAGTTATACATATAGTCTCTCATTCCTATTTCATGGAACTACCATGTATGTAGTTTATTTTGTATAATGGCTTCCAATTAAATATCACTAATTCAGTCTTAGCATCTCATTTTTTACTTAACTTCAAAGGCGACAAAGCAACTTATACACCAAATTAATTATGTCTATTATCACTTAAAGAAATCCACTTAATTCTGTCAAGCCTGGCGAATGATATAAAAATGTTGGTTTGATAATATTAACATCAACAACTTAAACTGTATTTAAACTGGGGAGGAAAAAAATAGAAATAATTAATTGCTCATCACAAATCTGCCCAATATGGAATGCCATGTGGTTCTGCTTTTCTAATAAATTAGTTTGCTTTCTCTGCACTATTCTTTGTGAGGTATATAAGTAGTTAAAGGAGCATATTGAAAAATGAACAATCAGGCTAACGAGGAAAGTGATTAAAAGTTATTAAAAACACAGCCAAAAAACTGAGGAAGATGCGGAAGTTTTGAAATGTTGTCCCATGTGAGCAGGACCAGAAAGAGTTCACCTTTTCCTTTCTATTCTTCTGTTTCTATTCCTCCCATAACCAACGTAAGAAAATTTTATGACGAAAAATAAACCAAAACAACAAAGGAGAGGAACTGCAACAACCATGTTGATTTCAGTGCTCAAAGCCACAAAGGGAGGGACAAAATTCAGGCAACCTCAGGCCTCCAATGTTACGGACGCTCACGCTGTGATGAGTTTGCTAGGACTCTGTGTGGGAAGTGGGTATGGCTGAGCAGACCCCGGTCTCTATACATCACACCATGGCCAAACATGGCCAGGAGCAGCCACGAGCAGCCGGTACCCTTCCTCACTCCACTCCCCCCGGCAGCCAAAGGGTGCAGCGGACGCTGGCATGGGTGGGTGTCACGGCAATCTAAACAGACAGAGCAGAAATGAATTTCACCACCAGAGATTAGCCAGCAAATTAAACTCAGCCTCCCTGACGGAAAAGCACAGCGATGGAAAGCGTGCTCCTCACCCTCCCGAGAGCTGTCCCTGCCCGCGGTGCCACTCTGACACCAGCTCCCTCGGTCCCGCTGAACCCAGCAGTGGGGACATCCCATTTTTTGGCTGGGCAGAAGTCAGAAGGAGATGATGCGCTGCCGGTGCAGCCCCTAAACAAGGGATGAGGCCTCAGCGTGGGCCACCTTCTGTGAAAGCCTCCACGAAATAGAGAGCTGGATCCAGCACAAATAAAGTTCATTAATCTGTTTACCCGAAGGGAGCAATGTTGACTTACAGGAGGTGATGACCCAAAGTCCCACATTTATTCCCAGGGCACAGGCTCATTTAGGTGTTCAGACTGCCCTCAAAAATAAGCACTTCACGGTCAGTGTTTGCAGAGTGAGGCCCTATTTACCTATTTTCTGACACCAGAAAATCCCCCTCTCAATTTGCCCATCCACATTCTCACATTTTTTTCTCACTTTAGCTTCTAAGGCCATCTTAGCCAGGTGCATACCATGACCAGAGCTGACTGCAGTTTTGAAAGAACCAAAAATTCACATCAGAGTGAAGAGCAGAGATTCTGAAGCTGGAAACGGAAAGGAGAATTTGGGCTGGGAAAGCTCCTGTAAATGATTGCATTGCTTTGGTTAGAAGTCCTGAGACCAAGTTCTGGCAGGGGAGCTCAAGCACGGACACCTCCAGCTCAGCAATGGCCCTATAAGCAGAACAGAGCCTAGGAGCCCCAAAACATCCTGCCACAGAGGCACACCTGGCATGGGGACCTGCAAGGACACTGTGGGGCTGCAGGAGGGTCACACCAGCGGCAGGGATAAAGGCTGGGACCAGCCCAGCCCAGGCAGCCCACAGTTTGGACAGCAGAGAGGGAGCAGTAAGGAGCCAGGCTGGTTTTGATGGAAATCTGCTTCACTGTCCAGTTTTGAAATCTTTTGGAAGATGTGTCAGAACAAGCCTGTTCTTTTGAAATGTCTCGGTGCCAGCAAACAAGTGTGTTTTGAACGGAATAAATGTTTCAGCACAAAAGCTTTGACCAGATTCTCAGAGGAGCACAGTCTGCTAAATGTCTTCCTCAGCAGTCGATCTATAGGATGTGAGAGTCTGCTTTAGCCAGGAAAAGGAAAGCCCAGGTTCTTAATTCGTGCTGTCACAGTTCAGACCTTGTACCTTTAAAGGTCAACCACCAGCGTTTAGCCAGGACAGCAATCTGTAACAAGACCTCTGCTCATCACTGAAATCCATGTATAAGCCTGATCCAAAGTTCAGAGAAGATGGCAGGAGGTTTTCCATCAGCCTCAGTATACACAAAGACCTTAATGAAGAGCGTGGATGTTCCCAGACAGTTTTCACACATTCATGACTGTTTTTCCACCCACTGAAAGGGCTGATTTTATCTTGTATTGCTTGAGTCCAACCATGAGATGTACTGATTGGAAAATCTCAGAGGAACATCTGCTAAACAGGGATACAGGATTCTGCCCTGACGCAGCCCCTTCGCTACACTTCAGTGGTGAAAAGGGGATATCATGCCTCCATTGTCTGCCAGTACTGAATTCCCAAAGCCTGCTAGCCTCACCTCCTACCCTGCAAGGAAGGAGACATGTCTGGGAGGGTGTTTGAGGATATAATCTCCATTTTGTCACCAAAACCTCAATGGCAAAGATCCCCTTAGCAGCTGTTTCAAATCAAAGCAACAAAGCAGCATCTAACTCACATGGGGAAAAGAACTGCTGGGAAATCAGGGAGTCAGTATTCTACCAAGCAGCTCCTGGAGTAGAAATCGGTCTTGTGCATCTAGTGTCCTTCTACCAGAATCTTACCCTCAGGAAAGACAGCAAAACAGAACAAAAATCACCTATAACAAAGAGCAATACAGACATGGATAATTTAATAACCACCTGGAGGATGAGAGATTCAAGCTCTTGGACCAGCAGTGGAAGCAAGCTATAAAGTCAAAGCCTTTCTCCTTGGCACGTGCCCAACAAGCAGCTATTTCTGATTTGCACACGCAAAGTGTGTTTATATCTTTCATGCAAATTCCTATGCAAAAGAGGGGCTGCATGGCAAAAATTACCCCTGGCCGCTTTCCCCTGTCGTCCCCGCTGGAGAGCACGGAGCGTGCTTGAGAGATCTTCTCCAGCCCCACTGGGAGGCTTTGCCGAGAACCCGCTTCTAGCACATGGTCCTAAGTGGTATCAAAAATAGTAATTCAGCCATCTCTAAGCAAACAAAAACAGAGTCTGCAAGAGACAAGAGGCTGCCAAATCTGAAGTGATGCATGCAACGTTTTTTCTTTCAGGAAGAAGGGATGTTTTCTCTTTCATCTGTTTTCTGTTTGTTCATTTGGTTTCATTCATTTACAAGAGTCTCCTTTTAACCAAAGGGGAAAAAGTTGATGTTTATTTACATCCTCTCTGCATAATAAGGCCCTGGCCCTTACACACGTATGTGTAGCACAGCTTAAGTCAATGGGATTACTTGCCTGAGGAAAGTTAAATAAGTACCAAAGTCCTTGAAGAAGCATGGCATAAAATAGCTACCTATTGACATAAAATAGCTACCTACTGCAGTAACCATAATAATCAGATTCAGCATTGTCCCCCTTTTTCCCCATTTAATCCATAAAGTAGTGTTCTGTCTTGTTGTTAAATCAACATAAAGTTATCACCAGAGTTAAGGGGGCGGCACCCAGCCTGATTTCTACGCTGCCCGACATGCAGCCCTTTGTTATAATCATCGTAATAATATTAAACAAAAGATAAGGACCGCTGTCAAAAAGTTAATCATCAAAAGCTGGAAATCACGTAGTGAATCTGTCAGTCGTCTGAACTGGACGGGGTCATGAAAATGAAAGGGGAAGAACGCGCAGTCTGCAGACGATGCTTACATGCTAATAAAATCCAGCCAGGCAAAAACATATATGCACAAGACTGAGCAATTTGTCACCCTGGGCTATCATGGCTGTTCCCCTGCCTATTGTAACAATGCCAGCATTCAAAATAGTCAGAAAGGAGCTTACAGGAGCTGAATGCCAGCACATGTGTTTTTCCAGCTGGAGCCGAGTCCTGGACCAGCTTCTGAATTCTAGTTTAAGTTTCTTACTTGCTCCCTCAAACAGGAAAAACACATAATGCAAAGACTGAAAGCCCTAAAATAAAAATGTTGAAGAGAAACTAAGGCTGGAAAGAGTCCTAAAAACATAGCTGCGAATTTGGAAGTGTTAACCATCCCCCTGCTGAACACATACCTTCCTCTCTCCATAGAGCCTCGCCGAGGCTCACCTCCCCGCGGCGCGGGAGCCTGGGGACCACAGACACCCCCCCACCCCCAGGGCACCCACCCTGCCTTGCACCCACAGCCCAGCACGCCCTCAGCCCTGCTGGGGCTCTGGGGCTGGGAAGGGCTTTCTAAATTTGCCTCAGCCTGGCATTGAAGGCTGTAACCCCGTAAACTTTCAAAATGCTTCGCTCCTTTCACTGGTTTGGTCTCGCAGCATTAACAGAGCTTCCCTCTCAGCCCCTCGCCTTCTTCTTCAGCAGGAATAGCTTGATGCTTGTGCAAGTGCTTCTTTAAAAATAAAAAATTAAAAAAAAATAAAATCGTTTGCAACCCTCTCCAAAGTTTACAGTCATCTACTCCAGGCATAATCATTTCAAACTCTGCAGCTCTTCACATTTGGTTAAAACCACTTCAGTTTAGAAGTGATTAGAGGTTGAAGATCTGCAGTTTAAAATTTAAATTAAACTGTTTAAAATTATTGGAACACTTCACACATTTAAAGCAAATAATTTTTTTTTATATTTATTTATCTTTCCTTTCCAGTAGTTCTGGATTTTCAGCAGCAAACTGCAGAGCAGAGGCAGCTATTAAAGAATCAGGAGGGACCAGAAGTCAGATTTAGGTTTTCAAATCCTAGTAAGTTATAAAAGAGAAAGCTGTGAAAAGGACTATGTTTCCACAACAGCAAGGACAGCAAAAATATCTGTAGATACATAGAGAAAGCAGCATGGGAATGGATAATAGTAGTGTGTGGCTTAAGGCTTGTGCTAAAATACTACTTCTGATCACTTGCAGCCAAATTCCTTTATTTATAAAAATCCTGTAGCAGAGGCAAATGAGCACACTATACTCTTTTATCATTTCATTTTAGCTTTCTTTCATATTTTTAGTTAAACAAATAAACAGGACAGTAACAATAAATCCTCCTCCCCAAATGAGTATGTCTTCTTCCCCTCCCTAAGACGCAGACAACATCCCCAAACTTATTACTCCTACAAATTTATGTGTCACAACGTCTTGTCTTCACTTGGCCTGTAAACTAAACTGCTATCTGTTTAATAGAAATTAATCCCGAGTTCCTCCCAAGGAAACAAACACTAGTGTTTGTGTTGAACTGCAGCTCCCGATTCAGCACAGGAATCGCACGGCGTGTACATGTCCGTAAAAAAAAAAAAAACAACAAAAAAAAAACCAAACAAACAAAAAACAAAAAACCCGAGCCTGCTTCCAGCGCCAAAGGTCTGACAAAGCCAGCCGAAAAATCAAATATTTCCTAGTTTACATCACTGCTAAAACCAGGCAATCCCCACTCGCGGATGGGCTGGGAGGGAGGAGAGCTCAGCAGCTCCTCGAACGGTCCAAATCCAAACAAGCCCCCTGCTCCAGCTCCCCCCCCCCTAGTCCCCCCCAGTCC
>JAOXJM010015314.1:0-17077 GCA_026413425.1 Tringa solitaria
CCTTTCTCCTACTGGTCCAACAGGTACAGCCGTGGGAGCTGTGGGCCCTGCTAAACGCAACAGGAAAATCCACTGAATAATATCCAAGGGAAAAAACAAAATGCAGGTTCACCAGTGAGCAGAGCAATGACAGCTTTGGGAAAGCACTCACTGGTCCTGTGCAGTGTGTTGACTTCTGCATGCTCTGCACCTCTCCTTTTTCCCTTTGTCTTCTCTCCTGGTATCTTCATGGGTTCAGTTCCTAGTTATCTTCTGCTTTATCATCCTGGTGACTGAATGCAGTGAGACATTTAACAACATCTTTCAAAATGCATTTGACTGACATCTTGGATGTACATTCTTGATATTGCAATGTAATTTTTTTTCTTTCCATTCTCATTAAAATTCTGTTGCATCATTTAAAACAAGCATGTTGTGGTTTTGTGCTTCTCACCCATTTGGAATTTGCCAACTTTTCTGGAGAAAGCGGCCTGTTGGATGGATGGCTGCAATAATATTGTGCAAACCCTGCCCACATAGTGAAAGTCTCTGTGAGGAGCCCTTGCTAGGCCTGTTCCACCACGGAATTGCAGCAACACAGTCACAACACTCTAGCCTTAGGTGAAGAGCAGCCTTCTCTACACATCGCTGTATTTGAGTCCCCCTTTCATGAGTTTGTGAAATAATTCTTTGGACCACAAGTGACTGTTCACCCTCTGAAAGTTAAGCTCTTCCTTCTTGCCTTTCAGACTTCTAATCCAACATGGACAAATAATTTCCCCACTGCAGCTCTTAATGGAAGGTCAGTGACTGATATGAAATGCATTTCAGATTCTGCGTTTCTCTAGCACAGACCAGCCTAGATTCATGCTATTTAATTGTCTCACTCCCCAAAGTTTTGGCTGTGTGCACATGATACATATCCAAAATCACAATAAGTACCATGTGCATAATTTCATAGTATATCTGAGTTTCATAGCTCCTGAGTTTGGGAATCCTTTGGTTCTCTTTAAGTTATATTATTAAATATAAATAGAATTTCTCTAAATATTATACAGGTAGAATAAACCTGAACAAAAATACTGCACCACACATGGCATATCTTTTTAGATTATCAGTAAAGCATGTAACCACCTCCTGATTCAAACAAACATTTATCTCACAAGATAGTTTTCTTTATGCAGTTCAGCTGCCAAAAGATCTTAGGCTACATATTTTGCTACAGTAAGAGGTACGGTTAAACATAACATTTCAGTGTTCAGAGGACATTCAACCAGGAACAGAAGGCAGAATATGAAGAAAGAAAGGCAAGAGCTGCTGCTCATGCCCAGGTCCAGTCTCTGTAACTGGGCAGTGCACTCTTCTCAGCTCCTGTTCCCTAAAAAATCAGCTATAAATCTGCCTTTTTTGTGTTTTTATTTACTTGTATCTGTTAAATTGAATAGCTCTTCAGCAAGAGCCACAGCTTCCACAGTTGCATCCAGTATCAAAACAACAGCCAGAAGGGATGTTCTACTTGCTGTCAGGACCTGAAAATCTGTAAGAAAATCTGCCACGATAAAGACTATGATAACAATAGCTCCTGTAACAAAAGGAGCCCTTAAGACTGGGTGCTAACAGAGACTCCGCTATGGTGTCCTGAAGGAAGGAACATCTGGGCTGTAAGGTGGTGACCATAGATGGTGGCTGAGCCAATGCCCTCAGGTCATGGCAGTCAGCTCCTTCCAGCTCTTGGTGCTGGACATGAGTTGACCAACTGGAGACATGACTAAGTGTAAGCATAACAGCACAAAT
This sequence comes from Tringa solitaria, assembly GCA_026413425.1. Classification (NCBI taxonomy): domain Eukaryota; kingdom Metazoa; phylum Chordata; class Aves; order Charadriiformes; family Scolopacidae; genus Tringa; species Tringa solitaria. The sequence continues at coordinate 1,774 of JAOXJM010015314.1, forward strand.
TCCCCTGGAACTGGAGGAAAAGCTGAGATCTCATGAAAATGGCAAAGTTACAGCAGTCTGGACCCTCTGCAACACTGAGTTCCAGATCCATCCCACCTAATTGTAGCCACCCCACCGAGATCTACTTGCTGCTGTGGATGTAATTCCTCAACTATGTATAAGACCAGGAAGAAAAATGATTTTCAACTGATGGTTAATCATTGCTTAATGGAAACATGGGAATATAAGAGGTCACATGTTTCCTCAGACAACTGGAAAACCAAGTAATTAATTATGAAGAGGACTTATCCTCTGTTAACCACGGCTGCGACTGAGGCTGTTGTGGGGCAAGAAAGCCATTTGTAGGGCTACAGATGGGGTTTTGGTACCTGTTTAACAGATTATAAACCTGAGGTTTGAGTTAGTGGAGAGCAGATAGCTCCTGTACAATCCATTGTGGAGAACACCAGCTTCGCCCTTAAAACCTGCGTATAACATTGCCTTCTCATAAATAACAAAAGAAGACTAACTTAAATTTACAGAAAAAGAACAGTTTGATGTCTAGGAAACAGCTGGCTCTGGGAAGAAGGCGGTAAGAGAAGTAAACAGACGGCGGTTTTCAGGAGGGACTTTTTATACATTTCCAAACTGCCTGAAGAACCCAAGACTTACATTATCTCCAGCCCACATTTATCACTCATGGTTCACCTCAAAATGATGAAACAGTTTTGCTTAATATTTATGTTTATTAGTCGATTCAAATTCTCACGCTGCATGAAATGCACATTACAAAACAAATATTTCTTTCATCTTAGCACTTAATTGGCAAGATTCATTCCTGGTAACGTTCCATCAAACACCTTAGAATGACAGGAGGAATTATGCTGGCTTCATTTATTTACCTCTTCTTTTATTGGGTGACATGGTGGTGGCTCAAATGTTAATCATAATTGCCATCTGCTTGATGTGCAGCTTTTCTTTCCATCCTTCCTTACCCATGCTAGATAAAGTATAATTGATAGAAAACATGGTATCTTTCTTGTGAAATCAGCAACCTTCACATGAAGTTGGAATTAAGATTTGGACAGGACCATCCTCCGTTTTTCAGGGGAAAATCTAAAAGGTACATTGCAAAGGACTTTTTAAAATAATCCAAACCCATGCCTTGTCTCCCAGACTACCCAGTCATTTGGTCTCTTCATGTTTTAGAGGTAAATTCATCGGTCACAAGAAAGGTAAACAGTTTCTTAGCCAGATTACAGGCAACTTGTTAAATATATGTATTTTAAGGAAGTTGAGTGTGTGTTTAAAACACAGAAGAAAGGTAGACCACACACAGCTAGATTTGGAAAGTCCTAGGGAAAGCTTTCAAAAGATGAGATAAAACAATGTCAAATATCAAATAAAAGATGGTAAAAGAATATCAGCTGAAATCTTAATGTCAGAACTCATGAGCTGGTAAAGGGAACAGGAAGAGTGCACTTGAGCAGCACAATTTAATAAATATATTTCAAAATGCTGAGCTGCTTGAATTTAACCACATACTTACATCACAATAACGACGCACCACTTCATGCATAAACTACTAAGGAGGGTTTGGGAAGTGCTTAAAAATACGCACAAAAGATATTTGAACACCCTTTGTGAGTATTATTGCTCTTCCCATCCCCTAGGGCCATCACAAAGTTGGGGAAAAAAAGAACCTCATCATTTACATATCACTTCTGGTAGAAATGTTGCTGTGTTTGTTAAATAACAAACTGATTCATCAGCAAATGATGATTTCTGAGGCTGGACCGGGCACTGCTTATTACACAGAATTTCAGAATAAGGGAATATGGGTGGGACGCACCTCATCAAACCTTCCCTGTTTAAAAGCTGGGTGTTTCAGTTGAGCTTGTCTGTCTCCAGAGTCAATGAAAGCAAAATTGTTATGTTTTGAGGGTGATACCAATTCTGGGAAGGTAAGTGTCTGAGACAAGATGAATTGTCTTGCAGAAATTCTTGTCCCACCCCACTAACTATTGGGGAAGGCTGAGTAATTTCAAATGACAAAGCACTTGAAATCTTGGCAAGTGAAAATTGGGCTCTGCAACAATACACACTCTGCAGGTCATGTCCTGCTGGTCAGGTGTTAGAACCCCTCCCGGGCCAACAATCGGACTGGGACACAACATCAAGAAAGAAAGAAGAGGGGAAAAAAATAAATCCATTGCTGCAATAATGATTCCTCAGATAATTCCATCATTTTTCCTGTCACCTACCCAGTAATCTGGGAAGAAGCACTGAAAAATGGTTTCTGTGACATCCTCCAGTGAAACTTTGGTTCAATCGCTTTGTAAGGTGAAGGAGTAGATCAAAAACGAAGAGGAAATATAGGCTAAGTGAGGACAGTGGCAGACAGAAAGACATAATTTCAAAAGAAACTAAGAAATTTGTGCCTGCTTCACCACTGTCCTGTGTTATGTCTTCCTTTGGAGCTCTGCAATGTCAATACAGCAGAGCTAGCAACTATTAATCTGTTTGTATTTGCAGTCATTCCACATTTCTGACCCTGTGAGATATTCTCTGTGTGTCTTGGCAGATTCCACGTCAAAAAATAAGGAAAAAATACTTTAGAGAAAAATTTAACCTTTAGTTTTAACACCTTTTCAGGTACTAAAATGTTATTTTCTGCTGATCTTTCCAAGCAGCAAGGAAAATTCAGACATTCTAAATCAAAGCCCATTAGACAATGTCTGTGATTACCGTGGGTATGGGACCTCTCTCCTGTTTTGTGGCTGTGGGTGGGAAAGGGATCAGAAGGTGCCTTCCACCTCACCGAATATTTTGTTGCAAAATGTGTGAGTAGATTAGATTGCGGCCTTGATCTAAAGCACTTAAATCCAAACATGTATATGACAGCAGGTTATAGCTCCGATTAAAATCATTACGGGAAGTTAATGAAGGAAGTGCTAAGTAAATAGAACCAGTTTAATTCTGCCCTGCAATGCCAGTGAGTAGGGCGGAATGATACCAGCGACGAAGCTGGTCAATTAGGCTTCAAGATGAAAGAGAACCGGTAGCTGGAATGTGCATATCATGCTCTTCAGAGATTTAGGGTGATTTTGCAAACAGCAAGCAAAAACAGTTTCATCACTTTGGGAAGTTATATGCACTACAATTTGGGGCTGGTTAGTGATTATGACTTCATGTGTGTGCCTCAGCACCCCCCCGGGCAATCTGAGGCACTGTATAAAAGGAGCAGGTATGCAAACCTATTCCATCGTCCTCTCCTCACACTCTCCTCTACAGCAGGTAAGTCTGATGCCATTTCATTTCTTTCTAAATGCCAGACTGTCTTTTCACCACAGCTTAGAATCCTGCTCACTGCTATGACACTAGAGTTTTTAAGTCTATGTTTTTATTCTCTTCCTTTTCTCTCCTTTTTATTTTTCTTTGTTGTGTTTCTGGTAGGATTATGGAGTCAAGACCAGGGCTTGAGGCATTTATTTCTCTGGAATTAATATTTGGGCTTTCTTGTACTGTCAGCACATTGAAAATGTAGGATGGCATGAGCTTTAAAACAGGGAATTTTCCCGTACCATTTCAGTTCATGATTGAAGCAGAGAGACATGGCCATACCCTGAGCTGTTTAGTCACCCAGCTGAAGAAAGAGCATTATCTACATGAGAATTTTATTGCAGAATAATCCTAGATTGTATTTAGCTTTTATGGATAGGTAAAAACTAAATCCTCCTTATTTTAAACCCAAGTTATTTTCACCAGAGACAGTAATAAGGGAAGAGGAGTAGTGATCTGATCCAGTGTCTTTGTCATATGTCCCTTTGTAAATCCAAATCCAGATTAGCAGTTCACATACACTGAGTTCATTGGTTAGATTCCCTGTGATTCAGGGCTACTTTAGGAGCAAAATAATCTTTCCCCTTTTTTACTGGAAGAGGTGCTAAGCTACAAGCCTTTGTGAGCAGACATTTAGCTGAAATGGTAGTTTGCAAACTGTATTTTAATCTGTTGAAGGAAATCAGCTCCTCACATTTTACCAACCTGCTTCGCACTCTATATGAAATTACACTGCTATGCCAAGAAATATTTGGATAGAAATATTTTATAGGGTATATGTACTTATTACATCAAGTATATGACTCTGTCCTCAGGCTCAAATGTTTTGGGGGTCTTACCAGAGGGATTACAGAGGTTAAGAGGATGTAGAACTAAAAGGGAACAACTTTTAAGCATATTACCCCAAAGAGCTTGAAAAGAGGCAGGGAGCAGGAAAAGAGGAGGAAATGTGTGCTTAAAGCAGTGCTGGATTCTTGATTCCATCCCGTCTCTCCCAAACCAAAACCTGCTTTTGTCCCCTTTGGTGTAACAAGGACGTCAGCTCTAGTGTAGCTCCTGCAGCTCCTGGTTTCCAACCCACATCTGCTGGGGAGGAGCATGGGTGTTTTAGTAGTAAGTGTGTAAAACGTACTTAGTAAATGTGCTTAGTAAAAATGTGTTTGGTAAAACTCTGTTCCTCTGGGAGGGAGCATGAATTTTTTTAAAAGAAAGAAGTAGCAAATTCAGCAGTCTTGACAGATATAACAAGTGCAGGGATTACTGGTTGGGGAAGATCAGAGCGACGCTGATTGACAGTAAAGTTTGTGACCAGCATTGTCAGTTTTCCTTATGCATCAAGGGATCATTTTGCCTGTGCCCCAACAACCTAGCACCAAACCTTGACCTGTTGTTCCAGTAGATCTCGTGCTTTGTTTTCACACAAATCTGTGCTCTCTGTTTCAGAATCACCGTCATCCCTGCAAAGAAAGATGTCTTGCTATGACCTGTGTCCCACCACCAGCAGCGTTGCCTGCCCCCAGCCCATCGCTAACAGCTGTAACGAGCCGTGTGTCCGCCAGTGCCCCGACTCCACGGCCGTCATCCAGCCACCCCCCGTCGTGGTCACCTTCCCCGGCCCCATCCTCAGCTCCTTCCCCCAGCAAGCCGTGGTGGGCTCCTCCGGAGCACCCACCCTTGGGGGCAACGTGGGGCTGGGGGGCCTCTACGGCGCTGGGAGCCCCTACAGCTATGGGGGCTCTCTAGGATATGGGTCCCAGTATGGATATGGGAATTCAGCCCTCTCCACGTTTGGTAGCGGGTACTGCAGCCCGTACACCTACCGTCGGTCCAGCCGGTTCCTCCGCAGCAGCTGTGGACCTTGTTAGAGGCAGCAGAGAAGTCTCAGAAGAACCGTGCATGAAGGTCCAAGCGCAGAGCAATGTGGATGGGGGTTGAGCCTTTCTGCCGCCCTGCAATGGAGCTACCGCCACTTAGCATTTCTGATCTTTCTTCTATTGCTGTTTACCCTTCGGTTTCTATTTTTGCCTGTTTGGGCTTCCCCATTTTTTTAAACCATGCGTTAAAGAACCAGCCTGTTTCATACGGACATCACTCCTAATGACAAGTATCTTCAGCAGCAGCTGCACAACAGACAGAAGGAAGCCAGCTGAGGACAGCAATACCTCTGAGCAGGACACTTGTTGAACACTCTCTGACATTGTCTGGAAACAGATTTTTCATATTCTGTGTTATCTTGCTTTGCAAACATAAGCATTTCTTGCTCATTAAAGTTTTGTTGCATCACACAGCAGCCTTCTGGTTTCCCTTCCTCCCTTCATCCCCAGCTTGGCATGGGTGATATCTTCCCACGGGCAGGACGAGGCTGCTCACTAATCACTAGGGCAGAACCTTTTAGCCTCTTTAGACTGAATTTACACAGTGTCACAAATCTTTCCATAGTGACCCTCCTGAGTAGCAGCTTTCCACCCTTTGAAGATATGAAAAGTTAAAATAACATAGTATCTTAACTACTGTTATTTAAACATGATTTCAGTGGGACTTTTCCATGGGCATCCAACCAGGGAATTGTGGGTTTCCATGGTGGGCTCAGCATGACCACAAATGCCACCAAGGTGCTGCCCGGCAGAATACTTTCCAAACATGAATTTACACCTATAAATGTACAGACATAAATGCTCAATCTACGGCACTGACATTGCTCACCTGTACTTAAACTCCAGACATCCCAAGCAGCTAAGACTTCTTCCACCTTGCAGCCATCAGCCTTTCCACCCCAGTAAGAAAGAGGAACAATTCCTTTTCCCTCTAAGAAAAAACTGTAGTACAGTCTCAGGAGCAGCAGAGACTTGGTCCTAATCTTCTGGTAGTGCAACCAGTTCAAATTGCAGATGAGGCACGTTCAGTGCTGCGCCAACAAAGAATAAAGCCAATCCCTGCCCTCAAGTGCTTTACGGAGTGAATAAACAAGACAAGCGAAGCATGAGCATCATTGCTCTTTTCCCTTTTTTGCAGATAGGCATCTTTTACACAGAGATTAAAGGCCATGTTTTCCATGCTGATAAAAACATTAGTAAATATTTTCCCCAGGTGACAAAGGAATCGCTTGGCAAAGTCCAGAACTGAATTATCCTCTCTCAAATATCCCCATCTCACAATTGTCACACAGTCTCTTTTTCCAGTTTTCTATTCCACTGGTTAGACCAGGTTTGCTTTTCACTTTTACTCTTACTTCCTTTAGGAAAAGAGAAAAATAACTGAAAACAATTTTAGCTGAAAGACTGTACATGGCATGGCCAGTAGTATACAGGACATGCGAAATTTAACAGATCATAGAATCATGGAATGGTTTGGTTTGGAAAGAAGTTTTAAAGACCAGCTAGTCCAACCCCCTGCCACAGGCAGGGACATCTTTCACTAGAATAGGTTGTACAAAGCCCTGTCCAACCTGACCTTGAACAATTCCAAAACGCAGTGACCTCAAGATTCAAGACATGGTTTATTATAATTCATTTTCTAAGTAAAAGGGCAGAATGAGATGAAAAAAAATATTCCTTTCTTCAGATTTCTCTGATAAAGCATTTTATTCCAAACACCTGAAACATTCAAGTTCAGATACTATAATTGCAAAACTGATAAAAGGTAGACTGCGAGTAGTCACTTCGCTAATTGCCCCAGAATCAAACCCTGGAAGGAAGCTGGCACTCAGCAGGGCATATTTCTGCTTCTGTTATGTTGAGCCATTGTGCCTGCAGGCTATTTACTGGTGATGTGAGCCTGAACTACATAAAAAACCATTAGGCCCTGGTAGTGACTAAATATTTAGTGAATCCGCCTATTTAAATCAACCGTGAAAGGCTTAACTCCCACAGATATCTGTCTTGAACTGTAATTTAGTGCGTGGGGAGGACATATACTTCAGGCTGTGTTTACAACACCTTTATGAATCAACTTCTGATTGCATCTCATTTACCAATAGCGTTACCTTGTACTGGGATATAAACACATGCTCAGAGCACATTTTGACAAGAGATAGGAGAGTGTAGTGACCTCTATAGTTCAACATGAGACACCGTGATTTAATTTATTGTTGCTTCCTTGTTCTTGATAATTACTTGTTTCCCTGTCAGGAGGAACAGGAGTCTGAGTTGCTGGTGTTAACTGTCAACAGCCTGGACTTCCCATGGCTGACCAGGAACTGCAGGAGACCTCATAGTTAGACCTAATCTAGTTGAAGATGTCCCTTCTCATTGCAGGGGGGTGAATTAGAAGACCTTTAAAGGTCCTTTCCAACCCAAACCCTTCTATGTTTCTGTGTGATCCCTGTGTTGCAGTGGCCAAAAAGCCATCAGAATCCCAGCACTGCTTCCAAATTATCATGGAGTCTACTTCAAAACCCTTCTGGATGTGTTCTTGCCCAACCTGCTCTGGGTAAACCTACTTTGGCAGGGGGTTGGACTAGATGATCTCCAAAAGTCTCTTTCGAACCTGACCATTCTGTGATCATGATAAACAGCAAGCTTGTGTTCCTCCCATCTCGTATCTGCATGTGGCATGACCTGAGATGCGTTGGGTCTGCCAGTGAAATTAGGTCTCTTCTCTTTTACCGTGTTCATCAGTGATTTCACTCACATGAAAGCAAAATCCCAGTTCAACCTGATGGGTATTTGGGAAGTGACAGATTGCTGATCTGGAGCAGTACAGAGTAATGGAAGGCAGTGGAAGACCCGTCCTTTGGTGTTTCCTCTGGTCTATGGTCATAACATGCAAATTCAGGCTGGCAGATGACAACCAGCAATACAAATCTTGCAGTTTCCTGCCCTCCAAAGGACAGTCTGTGCAGGTCACTTCACCAAATAGAGGTGTTGTGGAGTGCTATGTCTTCAAGCACCATGCAAAGTCAGCAGAATCCATTGACCAATGAATACAAACTACAGAGATCTATCTGTGGTCCAGGCTCTAACTTCTAGCTCCCACATGTGCCTTTTCTGCAGTATAACAAGTACGTAGTCGGAGCAGCTTCATCCAGGTCTGCTGACAACACCCACACCGCAGGATGACTGACTGCACCCTTTCACTGCAGCAGGAGAAGCTGGCTGCTATTGCAGGTCCCGTGCAAGACGGGTAATTCTACTGTTCTGTGTGGGATGAAAACAAAAATCTTGAAAAGAGGGCTTCTGTAGTGATCAACACCATAGCATTGTGTCTTGAAAACACGTGATCTGGTTGCTTCAGTGCTCTGCATAGCTAGTCCTGGTGACTCCGAGAATAATGACGCAGCGCATCGGAGACAGAGGAAACATGAAAACAAGACAAAGCCTTCAGACGCATCCTGACAAGAAAGAGGTGTTGCCTGGCTACCTTGTCTCATTTCACCTTGTTTTACAAGTGAAGTCACACCTCCAAGTTATTACCTTTGAAGTTATTACTACATACTTGATCTTGTCCAAACAAATATCTGCAGCGTGAGGTGGGGTTTGCCTGGAATGAGCCTGCACAAGCAGGGGGAAGTTGTCGGAGCATTACTGGTATTCCTAGGAACAGCAGCTTCATACAGGGAAGAGCAGAAGTGCTGAACAGCGTCTGATGCCTGGTCCATCCTGGTTGGCATTGCAAGCTTAGGACAGGGTGAACGCCTCTTAATAGCTGTGCTAATTGTATGCAAATTACATCAGTAGAAGAACAGTTCTACAGGACATACTGGGCAGCCTCAACCACGCTGCTGTTGAACAGAGGAGTGCTGGACATGCCCAGTATCCACACTCATCTTTGTGTAGCCTGAAACTTAGGTGTAAAATTCCCGAGATGGAAAATATTATGTGGCCTGAATGATATGTGCTGTTCTTCAGGAAAGACTCAAGAATTATTCTTTATTTATCTTAACTGGGGCTGCCAAGTATTTAGAGGTATTAATCGGAAAGTTCAAAGAACTCATAGAATTTCAGCAAAGATTTGTTATCTGGTTAAAAATTCCTGTTGGCTATTCAAAGGAAAATTCTACCCACAGATCACTACATGCTATTTTTAAACAATGAAAAATATCACAAAACCAACGTACAGGGATATAATTAAATTGGAGCCTCAGGCAAGGAGTGAGACACAGGGAAGATCTTCAAAGTCACTTGTCTGCTTAACTTTCTTTGCTAATGCGTACCAAATACACGCTGTAACCACACCTGTCCTGGAGGAGATTTCAAACTTAGTTGTAAGGGTTACAAAACATGTTTATCCAGCATGAAATTACTTTTGTGCAGAAGGCAGTCATTATGTTCGCTCCTGCTTAAAGGACCTGGTCACCTTCCAACTTTAGGCATTGAAAGAAAGCAAACACCGGCATGTTTTACTACGGGGATTGATGCTCACCAAGAGCAGTACATGAACAGAAATTAGGGCACAAAAAAAAGACAAGAAAGTTCAGAATTTTGATGCACAATAATTTAATGAGAAAGTAAGAAGTTAAAGACCTCCTGAGAATGAAAAACACAAGGAAAATATTGCTGGGGTCTCATTAGAGGGTGTAAGCAAAGAATTGCTCCAGGGCTATGCATTCCACATACATTACTCTTTCTTTTTCATGCCATGGGAAGACTTAAACAATCTTATCCTACTTTCAGCCAGCCAAAGATCCTTGATATAACTAATTCAAGGCCATTGTTATCATGAGCCACTGGAAAGAACAGTCAAAAACCTAAATTAAACTGTTAGCTTGAGAATTGCATGTAAGTATGATTTTCAGAGATACACAGTTCATGCTCCAGGAAAGATGTGGCAGTAACAGGGTCGTGGAGGCACATCTTCCTCCATGTTGGGTGATTGCTTCTCATTCACTGCATATTTAACATGGTCTGCAGCTCCCAAAACCATAAGCACTGGATCCATAGGAAGAATATGACCTCCCATAATTGTACAAGCTCCGAGAGCCATAGGAGCCACTGGCACCCAGAGAGCTCATGGATCCAACAAAGCTCCCAATTCTGGATGGGGCTGAGCTGCCCACGATGCTCTCCTGAGGGCAGGAGCTGAGAATGGGGCCTGGGAAGGTGATGACCACGGGCGGTGGGTGGATCACAGCTCTCGAATCACCACAGGATGTAACACAGGGCTGGTTCCAGGCGTTGGCCATGGGCTGTGGGCAGGTCACCTCGCAAGGTGCAAGGCAGTGGGAGCTGATCATCTGTCTGTAGGATGACATCTTCTGGGAGTGGAGATAAATCTGAAACACACAACACCAGGACAGCACAAGGCTGAAAGCTCAGATACCAGTGTAATGGAGATTGTGTTTGGAAGAGAACGAATGGAAGATAGCAAGAAGACCAGAAGGCAGCTGAACATTTCAGTTTTGTCTCATCAGCCATGTCCCTTTTCTCATCTTTCCATGCCTCCTCCTCTCTTCCAGAAAAATCTCAGTTTCTTTTGCCTCCTAATTATGGAGCCAATTTGATGCATAAAAAACATCATTAACAATCAAAGAAATAGTGCATTTGAACTCAAGCTGTCCTCCTATCCCATTTCTCCTTTCCACCATTCCCTTTTGAATCTCACTTATTGTGACACTTGGCCATTTCTTTTATAATTAACTGCAGAAAAGAAGAGAAACTCCAGCTAGCACCTGTACAGTAACATCCTGTGCTGGTTCTGCGCCACCTGTAATCATCACAACTCTATGAGACAAGTCATTGTTATTCCAACTTTAAGGAAGAGGTAACTGAGGGTTAGAAGTGAATGCATTGCCCAGAGCTATTTGGTGAGGTAAGACGAGGGACAGAGCTAAAATCCAGGCAAGGCTGGCTGTTAATGGCAGTGTTACTCCCCAATCTTTCAGATGCTCCAGTTGGCACCAGGGCTCCCCTGGATGTTCTGTACAGAGATAAAATAAGTAGCAGCCACATCCCTGAAGAGCTCATAAAGAGTTTCCTTGGCAGAATATCCCACGTTTGGGTGGGAAGGCAGTGTCAGTGAGGTTTCCAGTATAACTGGGACCCCTGTGAATGTGGCAGAGCTGCTAAAGATGACCAAGGCGACAGATGACTGGCAGAAGTCGGAACGGTGCGTAATTTTGTGAAGCCATTTTCTTTAATCATAAGATCACTTGATCACTCATAAAATTGATTTATAGCTCTGCTTGATCTCTGTCCTGCCTTACTAAATCCCATACAATGAAAGGCTGGGAATAAAGAAGTAAAGTCCTGACCATAACAAGTACATGATGTAATGCATGACAGGCTTCAAATTAATTCAGATATAATTGTAAAGAACAGGACAAAACATTATTGCTAACGGTGGCTTCCTAGTTCAGTCTGAGAGTCAGAGTTAACTTTTCTTGGTACCCCCAAGTCAAAGCAAGCAAAGTAAGGCAGATTCATTTCCTGGAGGAAATAGAAATTCACTAAAATTCCCTATAAATAAGTTTGCAAATCCCAAACTTTTAACTGCTCTCAAAACTCTTTTCCTGCCTTTTTACACCCTACCACCACATGAGTAGGAAACAGCTCTTTCTGAAAGAAAGCTCCAAAGTTTTCACACATTTCTAAGACTCACAGTTTTGCTTCAGTTAAAATCCTGTGTTGCTACAGCAACATATTAATAACAATAGCATCAGGCACCTACTTACCCTCTCAGAGCAAAGAGCAAGTCAGGAGAAATGGTCAGAGCAGCCCAGAACTGGGAGCGCTTTTATGCCTTTTCTTAGGCAATCGGGAGGATATGAAACATTCTTCATGTATGATGCCCTAATGAATTATCAAACAAAAACTCACTCCACCTGTAACTGCCCCAGATAATGCAATTATTTTGCTCAGCCATGGTGATTACTATTGCATTTTTTCTGATTACTCTGGCAGTGTAACTTTTTTTCTTTTATTGCTCTTTCCCATTTCTCTGATTGCCTCATGGAGGAAAGATTGCTCAGAAGTTTATCCATAAACACAATATGCTGACGTACCCGAGATACTACCCCAGTTTTCCAAGTCACGGCCCAGTAAGGGGGCATTGTGCAATTTATTCCATCATACCCACACACATTAATTCCTATGACTCTGATATGAGGCACATTCCACTTCATAGACACCTTCCTCCCGAGTTATAGGTTTAGAAATGGGAAGTGTTTGTACCCATTCTCCTGGCCAAGAAACAAATGTAAAGCACACGGCCTTCTTCAAGCTTTAAAAGAAATCTATAAGCAGGGAGCTGCTGCTGTCCAGCCCTGGCACAGGGGACAGGAGCCTCAGACAATGAGATATTCATGTCCAGCTTTTGTTCTCAGAGACACCATGGGATCATCGTTGAAGAACTCAGGGCTCCTGAGTGATGGACGATTCATGGTTTGGGATGAAACAGGTCAGGGAGTGAAGCCATGCATCACCCTAGAGAAACCTTGGGCTAGAATCTTAATGTGCAGTTTCAGCAGATGCAGAAGATTGGCTGCATACTTTAGCAGATTTCATCCTCACATTCAGTACCCTGTCCTCAGTTCCTCAGTTATTTACTGATAAAACTATTTTCAATAGACTCTATTCATTTTGTGCATCCGAGTTGACACAATTTACAAACGCCTTTTTAACCTCAAGAAGATGAGTTCTTCCCCTCTCAAATCCATCCCCTTCCAGGGAATTTAAGGTTGAATGCCTGGTTTTTGAGGAACCTTGAGAATGCAGTTCAAAAATGTTAATTTTATTTCAGTTTGTCCATTGGCATTTGGTAACTGTTTCCAATACTGCAGTGTAATGCTGTACAGGTGACCCATGCAAGAAGGTTGAGGAAACCTCTTTTCCAGGGCCACCTTGGGCTTTCCCTCCATGCTGCTTCCTGCGGAGACGCCCTGAAAAGCTAGTGATCATTTAAGGTAGACAATTCACATAAACGAGAAACAGGAATAGGAACAAAGGGAAGGAGATGTTGTGGGGAAACAACCCACCCCATCTGCTCCTCCTGCCTGAACCACACCTGGTTTCACTTTGTCTGGAAACAGGTGATGACAGTGATGACAGATACCCACAGATACCTACAGATGAATCACATCAGTCTTGGAGATGCATCCCTCTTCTAACCATCCTGCCCTCTTGAGAGGGCAATGGGAGCAATATACTACTATAAATCCTGCTGACAACCCAAACTGCTTCTTTTGACTCATGATGTTTGGGGTTACAGCCCTGTGCTTTGCTTTTGTCATTATACAGACTGACAAAGTGGCATCCGGATGCCATCTTGATGTTTTTGCCCATATAATGGGATTTTCATGTACTTTAGCGACTTAAACCATTCACAGCCATTTTTCCCAGTGCAAATATGGTAGAGTGAAATATTCTGAGACAAATAGCTCTATGACAAGCAAAGTTAGTGTGACAGATGGATCCATTGTACATGAATAGTCATCAGACCCATTTACTAAATTAGCATAAAATATTTTTATCTCTATCAAGCACATAATTTTATTGTGACATCATCAAAAATGACATTCAAATGTATCTACAAAAGCTTATATGAATTGATTTTGGATTATTTTATCACAAATGTGACTAAAAACTCTTCTTAACTAGCTTGGATGAGCGTCACAAAGGGACATCCTTCATTACAGTTCGTAATTGAAATCCAAATTCTGCTCAGGACACCCAGCTATTTCTGTGCAGTTCTCCCAAGCCTGTGGTGGATGGCTTTGAAGTCACCCATCCAAGAGTGCATCTCACACGACGTGGGTGGAATTTGTCTCGTCTGGCAACACAGCACACCCAGGTTGTACTGGTGTGTCTACTACACCCTAGGAGGAGCCAAATAACAGCACCCGAGCAGATGTGCCATCTGAGAGAAGGAGAATGCAATGAAAAAAGAGTAACTGCCAACAAGGAGGGGTCGAGTAGCACTTTCTGTTTGAAGAACAGTATTTCAAAGTTCTTAAAAAATAGTATTTATGCTTTGCTATGACTATACCTCGAGCCAAAAAGCATGGTTGCTGTCGATGTTGATACATTAAGCTCTGTTGCTGGAATGGCCTCAAAACCTTGCTGAGACCGTAAAATGTGTTCATTGGGCTCACACAAGACTCAGCACTGCGCTCTTGTGGCTTCTCTGAGAGTGTGACTCAAGCCAAGTAAATCACAGTTATCCCAGACGCCTCTAGACGAGGTGAATTCATGTCTCTGAGCAGAATTGTTGGCATACCCTCAACTTGTATGAAAATTGCCGTGCCACTTCCAGATCAGAATTACTTATGCATATCTGGGACTTCCCGAGATAGCATTGCTGTCACAATGAAAGTGTCCTTTTGTGGGGGTGTCAGTTTTATTTCTGAGATGACACTAAACAGTCCCCAGTTTGGGAGTGGAGAGGTTCTCCAGTTTCCAGTAGCTCCTTTCTTGAAGGCTTTGATTTCTTAAAAATCTTCCTTAAATATCACAGCTGCTTGTATAATTGTGATGATAGGACTGTGTAACAACAGGCTTTTCTATCTCATATAAGTAGAATAAAACCCACCAGCCTAATCAGGCACAGGATGTCACCTTCATGCAGTCAGCTACTAAAATTCTTCCAGACTATATTCCCCTGTATCCCAACGACATCTTTTTTTTTTTTTTCTTAAAAACCCAGTGTGCAAGGTTCAGCCAGCTCCCCGTGCACAGTGACAACATGGATATAAAGTGAGGACAAGAGTCAAGTGGATATATTTGTTTGAATATAAAAATATATCTATGCTAAATATTGGCATATACTAACCCTAATAACAACAGTCTGTATATGTATTCTTCGACTGAGTCCTGAAGTGCACATACCTCCCAGTGAAAAAGTATTTTATGATGGCTTTAACCCTGTAAGATTCTGGTTCTAGCTGTTGGGAAGGAGGAATTGTACATTGCAGAGAACATATCCTGGCCCTATGTACTTAGGTACATTTATAATCATCAACTAATCAAGGGATGTAAGGGAGAGGGGTGTGAAGAAAGGTTGGAATAAAACAAAAAGAGAATATTAGGATGCAGCATGATTTTTATTAGGA
>JAOXJM010015315.1:0-16969 GCA_026413425.1 Tringa solitaria
GGACTAGATGATCTTTAAGGTCCCTTCCAACCTAGACGATTCTATGATTCTATAACACAGTGTTATGAAGAGAGAAGATACTGGAAGCCTAGCGGGTAAAGGAAAGTAAAGGGAAAGTAGAGCGTGACGTCTAGGTGCAGTTCTGAGGAACGCTGTACTTGTGAGGCTATTACTTGTGATAATGTCCCACGCTGTGAGTACTGCTGAAATAGTAACTGGTTGTAGCATGAACCGAGAGGAATTGCGGCGCGTATGGGGAAGGTTTGCTGGAGGAAGGTGTATTTATGACAGAGGTGGTACCGTTGTGGTAGGAACTAAGTAGGCCAGTGAAGGTCGTATAGGTTGTTGCGGTATTATCTCCCAAGTCCTGTAGTGATATGACCTACGTGCGTTTCGAATTCCGTCTTGAAGACGGTGTCAGTAGAGCTTCTTAGGTCAGAGCAGTGTCGGTTGTAAAGATTCTTATAGTTCTGTACCGTGCAACATGGTCATCTGCTGCCGTCCTGCCGGTGGGTGTACCTGTAAAAGGTTATAGCAGTGCGTTTGTACCGGAAGGGATGGCGACAGAGGTAGGTACAGGATGACTGTAGCGGAGTGACCGTCTTTATCTGTAGTTCTGTCATACTTTAAACCGTTATTCCATGGTAGGTCTGTCGTGCCGCACAGCGTAGTTGCTGGCTCTGTACTGAACCCGGTGCCAAAGTATGCTCTCGCGTGGGAAACTGAGGTGTGCCAGAAGTTATACCAGTAGGTAAGGTGTCAGACCTGGAAGTCCAAAGTGGGTAGTCGAAGTAGAGTTCAACCGCAGTCGTAATGGAACTCGTATGCTTGCTGTGCTGCTTTGAACTGCAGAAAGCTAAAAGCTATGAGTCGTGTAGTTTTATCTCGGACCGAGGAACGGAATAAGGAGCGGACTTGAAGTGTCGTTGGTGAGGGAAACATCCTCAGAGAGACTGCACGCGGAACAGACAGTAATGATTTTAAGGAGTGTCCTACTGCTAGATATAGAGGTGCAAAGAGGCAGGTGACAGTTCTGTAGCTGTTGCTTTGTGCTCGTCGGTGTGACACGTAGCTGAGCGGCACGGTTTGGTGTGTCGGTACAGGGATCGCGTGACCTGACCTAAGGAGCAGAAGGTAGCAGCGTAGGTGGATTCATTTAGAGGTGGTAATACGTGTAGAGCGCGGTCACGGTCGGTGGGGGTTCTTTGCAGACGTTCAGTTTGTGCACAGCATCCAGATGCCTCCCGGGGTACACGGACTGTGATGACAGGTAGAGCTAGGTAGGGTTTTCCGGAGCAGCAGGCACGCTGTAGTGGGAGTATCCCAAAGTTCAGCGCGGACAGGAACCCTTACTGGTTGTATTTCCATTTGAACTGCCTTTTGTGTTTACCTTTCCAGGGGCAAATAGTTGGTTGGGTGGGAGGCGGAGAGGAGTGAACCTTTAGCTCCAAGTGAGGCTCTTGCTTAAACTTTGGTTCTGCGGCAACAGGGGTCAGGTGAGTCAGTGGTGACCAGTGGAGGGGTCGCACCTGTGGGGAGGGGGCGTCCCCGAGGGGACCAATGGGGGGCCACAGCCCATCTGCCACGCTCAGGATAAGAGGGGAGGGATCCCCGGGTGGAGGCTGTTGCCTCTGCCTCATCAGCCTGCCTTCCTCCAGGGCTCTGTCTCTGCAGCCGGTAGCATCTGAGGAGGACCTTGTCTCTCGGTCTGCCCGCGTTTCCAAATCTCGGTGTCTGGGCGCAAGATGAGGAGATCCTGTGTGGTTTGTCGCTGTCTCCTGTCTGGAACTTCTGCCCGGGGAGGTGGTGGAGTCGCCATCCTTGGGTGTATTTTAGAAATGTGTAGACATGGCACTTCAGGGCACGCTCTAGTGGCCAAGAGTGTTGGTTTCTGTCTGCTAGCGTGGGGGGTTTATTTGGGTTATTTTGTTTGGTGTGGGTTTTTTTGGTTTGTTGTTTGTGGCTGGAGTCAACGAGCCTAAAGGCGCCTTCGAGCCATGGAGACTATGTGTTTTTTTTTGGAAGCGTAGAATTCAAAAATCTCAATCTTCTGTAGTCCCTGCCGGTGACGTCATCGAGGGTGCGGGATGAGCTGTGGTAGGTAGCGGTATGTTTTAAATGCTCCCTCCTCTATGGTGTGGAGGAACATAGGAGTGTAAAGTGTAGGGTTGATAATTTGTGATGAATCTCTCTTATCCCTTTTTTCCTCTAGGGATGAGGGCAGGTTGTCTTCTGGAGACGGTTCAGCATCTCGGTCGTGCCCGGGGCTGGGCGAGCCACCGACCAGATGGTAGATGCTCTCCGCCAACTCTCGCTCCACGGACGGGCAGAGGAGAGAGAAAGCAGCCAGCAGGCTGGAAGGGGTCACCTCGGAGGTACCATAGCACCAGTGGGACCAAGAGCGCCCCTTTGATAAGGGGCAACAGTCAGCATACACTGTGGTGGAGCTGTGAAACGGTGCCAGGGTGCAGCGGGGAAAGGAAGGAGTCAGGTTTGGAGGGGAAACGGGAAAGCCCGAGCGATGAGAACGCTTGGAAGCCTATGGGACCCTCAGTGGAGGGTGAGCACATAGTTGTCTTTGTCGTGGTTGGGTCACTGTCCAAAGGGGGTGTCGGTACTTTGTCGAGACCACGGGAGAGGTAGGGCAACCTCTTGGAGGCGCAGGGGGCAACCCGGTGGGGTGAAAAATAGGAATTGGGTATAAGGCTGTTTGTATGGGATGCGGGGGTGGCCGTGGGGTATTGTGGGTCGGTACTCCTGGTTGACATGGGGTCTACGTCTCGGGCTCTTTTTAGGAGGAAGGGGATCCCCGGAGGCTTGATGTCAAGCAGCGTACGGCGAGGCCACGGGCAGATGTCAGGTTGCCAACCTCCAGCTGGGGCAGGACGCCTGTCGGCCAGCGTACGCTGAGACCTGGGATGTGGAGGCCTGGAACGGGGGGAGCGGGAGCAGTGGAATAACGTCTAAAATGACTTCTTATTGTAAACGTAGCATTGGATGACATGCCTTTCCTTACTGCGTGAGTAAACGTTTCCGGGGTGGAACTCGGCGTCAGCAGGTATGTGAGCGATCTGCGACACCTAGGACTCACTGAACAGTATTGCTTGACAAAGCCACGGCGATGATGGAGCAAAGATTCCTCAGCCGAGCTGTGCGATGAATCAGCAGAGCTGGGAACAAGGTGATCTTGCGGAACCGATGAGCTGCAGGCTTGCTTTCCCGAGCCAACGTTCTGTCCAGCTTTGATGAAATGCCGTACTTTGTGTGAACTTGGCTGATTAGAATGTCACTAGGGGACCAAAACTACACATCCAGCCCGAAGGCCACCCGGCTCCAAGGTGCGACTCCTAGAGCGTGCGGCCGGAAGTTCTCGTAAATTAAACCTTTAATTGCAAGGTGAGAGAATGTTACAGCAATACGTGTATTTATGAATGGAGTCGCTCAAAGTCCGCCTTGCAGGTAAGACATAGTACAGAAATAGCCTGAGAAAGGGGGGATCCCCGGAAAGGCACCCTATTGAACAAGTCAGGGAGGACCCCATCACAGGCTGCCTTTAACCACCGGGACCGGTCAACGGGCCGAGCCTTTTTTGCCCCTCCGAGGGACGCCTTAGTGTTAGACTTTAGACTAGACCGAGAGCTTCCTCGGGACCCTTAGCAATCTCTCTGGAAGCTGTCCTTTATTCAGTGGTAGCCAGGCTGTATTGTTTGTAACTGTCACACGCTTTGTGCTGTTAACAATATATTTTGTGGGTTTTTGCAGGTGCTTTGCAGGCAGTGTCATTGTCACCAGCAAACCAGAGGAACCTTTATTTCTGTTTGTTGAATTAACAGCACTACCCAGGTAGGTAGCCAATTGTGTTTCCCACTGAACGTGACCAAACACCGGAGAGCGGCCGTGGCAGTTCATGAGCACAAGGAGACCGAAGGTGCAGTCCTCTGGCAGCGTGTGTGGAATTGTGAGAGTTTAATAGACCAAACAGGACTGGACCGATAGCGGCGAATTGGGCATCACTCAGAACGTAAACCTAGCCGCACCTAGCCTCCCACCTCGGTGAGGAGCGTTAGAAAGCAAGGGGGTTTATCTTCTGCCAAAATTACGTAGCCTAACAATGCGACGGGACCTTCCCCAGCAGAATCTGCTGGGCTGAGGCAGAGGTTTACAGGTGTGCGGCGGGAAGCGGCGTCGACTGCAAGGAGGGAAGCGGCGACCCCGGCACGGAGGATGTGAATATCGTTCTGTCCACGGCGTCGCTCGAGAGGGGTCAGCACCAAAGGAATCGAGGGGGCTGTGAAGGGAGGGGTTTTTTGGCAGCATCAGGCGCCTTTACAGGTCGCAGCCGAGGCGGCTGGCCTCGAATGAAGACTCCAGAGACGGCGCTGAGAAGGCGGTGTCGCTGCTGTCATTCCGGACAGGACCCCGAGGAGGTAGGTGTGAAAGCAGCATCGCGAGAAGCGACAGCACGCCAGGATCTCGAGTGTGTTTGGACACTTGGTTAAGGCTGGACTCCGAGGTAGAGAGATTTCTTGTTGCAACAGATTGGTATGAAGTGGCTAATAGTATGACTTAGCAATAATTTCAACGTTTAGCATATAGAGGGTTGATTGTGCAAGTGTAATCCTTTAGACATAGACCATTGACCGAGTCCGGGAGTAGGATCGGATCCAGCCGCACCTAGACTCCTCTCTGAGAAGGAGTTTAGAAAGCAAGGGGGTCCTTTCTGAGCCTCGCGACTCATGGGGAGGGTTTCTCTGTCAGCCTGTTTGACCCTGTCCTCTATGCACTAAGTAAGGGTGTGTTTTCTGATAGTGAGTTTAGGGAAACGCTATTGCATTTACTACTGGTTGTGTTAAATCAGTGTTTCACCTCAGTAAGTCTTAAGAGTGGTGAGCACTCCTAAGCAGCACCAAGTATGGCCAGTGGAGCGTCCAGGCGGCGCGATTAACCTTACTTGTAAGAGAGAAGTAGTGAAATATTGATGATGTGGCATCACACTGGTAAGGGTGAGCAGGTAGTAGGCTGTAGTTACGTCTATCAGGACCGTGCAGTAGCACGTATATCACAGTTCCAACTTGTAATCAGTGGTCAAAAAGGAAGTGCAAAGGAGCAGGACGATGGAGAGACCCGGTCAGACGAGCGTGTCATTGACCGAAAGTCCCCTGAGGGTGGGAATGCGAAATAAGGAGTTCTGTAGTTGTAGGAGGGGGCAGGTAGCGCAGAGTAAACGTGCACCGGTGGCGTGCTAGGGAAGGAAATTGCGCAAGGAACACTGAGCCGTAACAGTGTGGGTAAAGCTGAGCGGGGGGGTTTATTTGAAACAAAATAGGGCTCAACCGTTGCCTTTCTACTGCAGAGGAGTGACGCTGCCTGTAGTACAGGAAGGAATAGGGGGGATAGGTGCACGTCACAAAAGGCGAAAGGGTAGGCGATAGGAAGTTGTATCCAGTATCAGATTTTGTATTGTATGGCTCTGTGTGTATGGGTAGGGGCAGGGGAAAGGAATTTTGTGGTGGTTTGATGGGGAAGAGAGTAGCGATGCCTGCGGTGACTGTAGAACACTGCAGTAATGGACACAGGCCAAAGACAAGGTACTTGCATGTAACTGCTAATAGGGTAAATATATAGTTGTTGTTATTGTGTGTGACAAACTCATCTATGTCAAAGTCGCCCGCATCCGAGGATTGCCTAATGGGAGCGTACGCTTACCATCGATTGCAGGTTTTAGACATGTCTATGCAGTGCCTTGACAAGCGTAGACGGTGATAAAGACACAGACGTTTTGGTGGACGTAGTAGTATGTGCCTGCCGGTAGCAGTCCCCAGCTTTTATCCTGGCACCGTCAGTGTTACGAAACCTTGTATGGAGTTGCTTGTTTTCCGTGTCTTGTTGCGTAGTGATCACAAGCGTCGCAGGAGTCACATGGAACAGCTAGGGGGAAGGGAAACTAAGTCCCCTCCTCGGTATCGGACCGGCAGTCATGGCTACGTCTGTACCTTTGGAGGGGTGGAAAGGCGCGGTAGCAGTTGTGACTCCAAGCGCTGTGGTGCCGCACGTCACACGTAGATTGAAGGGGACTGTTGCAGAAAAGTTAAATTAGCTAGCGGCTAAGGGTCATGGGTAGCAATACTTTCCTCTTCTGTTGACTCTTTGGTAGGCTACGTACCAGCATCTTAGAGACACAGCCACGCAGTTACATGGAGTTGTGGACTATGTGCGGCACAGAATGTTTATTGACCGGTGGTCGGTTTGAACTGTGGTAGTTGGAGCAGAAACGTCGGGGTAACGGTACCTTATCAGCAGTAACTGTGCATACAGTCCAGATAATCTGACTTTTCTATGAGGAAGGGTAGGCACTAGGAAAGACTAGGGGCAGCCCATTAGCAGGGCTACCTAACCAGGTAGGGCCAAAGACACCCAGCAGCGTGTCCCTGGAGCGTAACCACAGAGAACGAGGGGTAGGTGGATGGGCTTTAGGGGTAGCGTCGCGGTGAGTGCTACTGTTGGCTTAGGTGCGTACTCTGTACAGGGTACGTGTAGGCGAAGTTGATCAGGTCTCTTAAATTGACTGTACTTACCTCTAATACTTAGTTTGAGGGACATAAGAGGCGCAACTCATGCGGCACTTTGAAAACATATCACTTATCCTTTTCTGAATAGTAGAAGCAGTGGAACATGAGGAGGTGAGGCTTATCTACCTGTCAAGCGGGTGTTCAACATACAGCTCTGATGCTGCCAAGACGGTAGGATTGTCGCTTTGTCGCCTAGCGTGCCAGGGCCACCTAGCTGTAACTGTACAGTTGCTATATGGAACTGCCTACATACCTATGCTGCAATGCTGCACAGACTCTGCGTTCTGTAATGTTACCTGTTGACGTCCTAAGGGTACAAAGTAGGTTACCGTCTCCAAGAATTGGCACTGTAATGTCGTGGCAGACAGTGTTAATGTCTGCAGGTTTTGGTGTAATAGTCATGTGGCGAGCACGGGTCTAGCTGTATGCTGACAGGCAGATCTAAGTTCCTCAGCATTTTTGTTTGTTTAGCTGTTGAAGTAGGGGTTGAAGGTAGACAGAGGAATACCTAGGAATGTGAGTTGTTATTGCGATAATCCACCTGCAGAACCACTCACTGTTATTGTTTGAGGAAGGTAGATTCTTGTTTTCTGAAGCATTCCAGGCAGTGTGGAAACATTGAAAATTGGGTGTAAGAATTGCCGGCGTGAAGTGCCGCAACGGACCCACAAACTGTATCACACGTCACGGTTGGTATGTATCCACAGACGTCCATATAATCTGGCAGGCCTAGGTGTCATTGTCACAGGGGGAGCAGAACCACCCACGTAGCGGGTCAAGTTATCCCAAGGCTGTAGGGGCGATGCGATTGTAGGAGGGAAATACACCTTAGACCTCCCTTTTTGATGAAAGGAGCCTGTACTAGAGTAGCGTAAGTCATTATGTCTCGACACCCCTTTGTTACCAGCAGGACAACTTTAACATGTTTATTCCAAGGAAGTAGTTATTGCCAGCTCCAGTCCTTCTGTCGGGGACAACACGACGCACTGTAGTAAGTGTAATGTACGGAGAGGTCCGCAGGCAAGGCGGGGCTGGACGTTAGGGAGACGTAAGCAGGGATACGGTCCCCCCGACGATGCTGTGCTAACGTAACCACATGTCAACATCTGTGACGTAGCGGAAAGCAGGTATAAGAAACGATATGTACAGTGTCAGGAGAGGTTATTGTGACAGTATGGAACTGACGGACAGTAAAGAAGGGCACGCAGGAAAGAGGTAGTGACACGTAAGTGACCGACAGCGGATCCCGTAGTTCTAGCAGGCAGGACCCGTACGAGCGAGGTATGGAGCGAGAGAAGTCATACCGTACACACATCCTAAGCCCGTCACGCTCTTTGTCAGGAATGGCACTAGGCGTGCTGCAGCTGTAAAAATAGGCCGGGCCAAGCAGTCGGTGGCAGGTCGGGAAGGTAAAGGGGGTAAATGCAGGAAAAGTCCTTACCTATATGCTTAATTGTTAATGATCACAAGAAGAGTGTCTTATCTTTGCATTACCTCTTAGAAGGTGTGAATTATGTGTCTCAAATATGTAGAAGTACTTCTATGTGGTTGTAAGAAAGTTAGTAACTGTCTCTTGTTATCAGAAACATTTCTTTTACACTTACTGTTACTAACAGAAGCTAACTAATTCAATAAGTTACACCATTCAGTGTTTGAGTTTGCAGGGTAATAGAGGTTCCCGGCTGTGGTTGTTTCAGGCGACTCATTGACATTGACTGTATTCCATTGATGCTTACAGTACTTCTCTGCGTATTATTTGATGAAAGTGCTGAAACGTAGGGTTGCGGGTCACATGCCTTAAGGTCTGCCCGTTGACAGTTGGCATTCCCTGTCTATTTTCAATGCGGCAAATGCAGAGGCAGATGTCAGTGAGGAGTTGTGAGGCGTACAGGCGCGTCCCCAGATCGATGTGCGCGTGAGTTGTGCTGAAACGTACGGATTGACGCTGTCATCTGTGCGTCTGGGCGCTTTGTACTTGCAGTTAGTACGGAGGCACTCGTGGGGTTTTCCGCAGTAGCAGGCGTGACGGTGACGGAAAGGAAGTCTGTGGACAGTGGGTGTAATTGTAACTTGTTTAAAGGGCTGCGTTAGTAGTGGCTCTCAGAGGTGTTGTTTGTTAGAGGTACCGATTGTACAGTAATGGGTATTGTTTGAATTTACATCCTGCTCCAGGGATAGGCTGCCGCCAAGGTCAGGCGAAGATGTCTTGGGCCCCTGATGGAACTTCTAGTTCTCAGTCTCTTGGTGGCGTGCGACAGCTCTGTGTGAGGGGGCATCATCAACCTGTAGCCGGCGCCCCGCAGGTCTGGGCACGGGGCACGGCGGTAAATACCTCGGCGTTGAAGGAACCCGAAGGCGTACTCTGCGACACGAGGCATAGCGTAGGGAAGAGACCCCAGTTGGGTTTGTGGTGCGCGTGAGGGTGATTAATGTCTGTGACATTGTGCGGGCGGTTTAGTACTTGGTCTGTACTGGAAGTTGTTTCAGGTCTGGCATGATTTCAGGTGGTTAGCTGTTGTTACGGGCACACGGTTTCAATGGGTAGAAACGTAACGGCTAGGGCAGTCAATAGCAGGCGCTTCAAAGCGTCGGTCATGCAAGGTTGTGAGGTTATGGTGTGACTGTTGTCGCGGCGGTCGGAAAAGGGCCCGAGAGGCAGGGTAGCGACTCCAAAGCCACGCATAGGTCTCCGTGTTGGCCTGTACAACCTAGCAAGGGACCGTACCTACACAGCAGAGGTCGGTAAGGGTACGGGGCGACACGTAACGTGGCGTACAAGTCGGCGAGGCGGTCGTACCCTGTCGGTTTTGCTGGCCTGAGGCTAGCTCATCAGGAGACGGTAAGGATGTGGAGGAGCCTGGAGTCGCTTGCTAAATATCGGTGGGTACACAGGCAGGTGTCTTTGATCTCCCCTCGGGAGGTTGTAAGTAGCGAGGCACGTGCAAGGCAGTAATCCCATGTTTCCTATTGGTACCGCTACAACATTGTCTGTCTCGCCCATGTTAGTAATTGGCTGCAACTTAGCCGTTGAGAACGGTACAAGGGGTTTTATTTAAGCATGTTAAGGCCAGAATAGGCTGGCGTGTTTTGGCCTAGTAGAGGAGCCTGACTGTTGGGACATCTAGCTAAGTTATCGCAAATGGTGCTTGTCCGAGAGAGAGGCACTGCGTGTCCTTGTCCAGAAAGGTTTGTCTATGTCAGAGTAGCACTTGACATGTCTGCAGTGCACCGCCTGAGAGATAAAGCACAGTACATGTAACTGACTGCCAGAGCCAAAGCAGAGGAGATAGTAATTAGCTATCATGTGTTTAGGGTCCTTATCTTCAGACAGAATCATGTTGTGTGTCCATTGCTAAGACAGATGACAGGTGCATTTACTACCAAAGATAATGTCTTTTTACAGGACTCCAGAGTAACTTTGAAAAAGGGGGCCTGGGGTCTTCATTTCGTGATTTGCAAGTACTAGTGGAATTGACCTTACTAAGGAACGCGTAGGGGGAACCCGCTCCGCATGCAAGTATCCTCGCACCTTAGAGAGGGGACGGTCGGTCGGATGCACAAGCACCGTAGTTGTTGTGTGAAGTGTAACTGTCGGCCCATCCACGGCATAGCAGGGAACGGCTGTGGAAATGTGTGTAAGCACTAATCACCACATAAGCCAGAAGCTTGTTTCCAGCAGCAGTTGCTAAGTCCAAAGTTTACTGTGTGTCAGCCTGCCTTTTTAGCAGACCTTAGCTTCAATGTTTGGGGATCCTTACTGTGCAGAGTTTGTCAGCAGTTTGATGTTGTGCCTAAGCAATATAAGAAACACTATGCAGAGACAGTTGGTAGTTTACTGCCCCGAGGTATTGAAAGAGGCATTTTGGTTTTGAAATTTCTAGACGTGCCAAAATTTCTGAAGCTATGCACGGTTTCCTGCTCCTTACCTTTGTCCATACCAGGTGCAAAGCGCTATTTTGGCCTTAGGTGTAAATTAGTTAAGACTCAGTAATGGAATCCAAATCCAAGAGCTTTACAATGTTGAATGACGCTGGCAGTTGAGTGTTTCTGGGTCTACTGATCCTTACTCTCACAATTTAGCTAGACACTGTTGTCTTTGGCTTAACACTTCATCTCAGTCAAGCACATTGGTTTTTGCATAACCGAGCAGGGATAGTCTACCGTGTCATCTAAGTCACGGTGGCCTTGGAGGAGGACTGGAGGGCACCTATTTAGATGGGTACCCTCTGTCTTTGCATGCAAGGGACGGTAAGGTTTTTGAGCCATAGGGGCCGTTGGCAAAGGTAGGCGAGTGGCAAAAGGTGTGAGGCGTAAGGCAGGCAGGCAGCCAGCGAGACGGCTAGGGGCGTCAATCTGGAACGGTGGTCGACCCGAAACGTGTAGCTTTCTGGGGTGACGTAGGGTCTCTGTGCGGAACCGTGTAGTAGATGGCCAGAAAGCAGCCTGGAGCTTGTGCCGTGCCCAAATGTTAGACAGGAGCGACAGAGGCGTGGGAGGGGCTTTTTGGTGTGGAAGCGGCGTTTGTCACTTGGAGCTCAGTTTATTGCCGGGGCGCCTGTGCGCTGCAAGCTCCGGGGAGGCGTGACGTTGTGGTCACTGTACCCGGGCTTTATGCGATGCCTAGTTTAATTTTGCTGTGTCAAGGACAACCGCAGTCATTTTTGACAAGTCGGAGGGCGTCCCGAAGACCCAAATGTTGGTTTTTAGACTGTTGGGTCACGTGTTGGAGCTTTTGTCCTTAAATCAGTTGGGGGGGGGAGGCGGTTGGCAAAGTAGTCAACGGCAAGATGTAGGAGATTTGTGGTGCGGTAGTGGTGACTGTTAGGTAAGGATTTGTTCAGGGTTGTCAGGTCAATATTACTGTCATTCTACTCATCATGCTTGACAGTTTCAAGAATCTTGAGGTACATAGTTTAGTGATTGAGCAGTGCAATTCTGCTAGTAAAGGTACGGTCTGATTTTCCAAATGAGGGGCCCCTTTAACCCGTTAGTAAGCTACGTAGACATCTCATGGAGGGTTTTTGGTAGTTATATTTTCCGGAGCGGCTCCAGGGTGAGATATTTGGGCTCACGGGTAGCAAACGTAGGCAAGGTAGCCCCCCAGGATTTCACTGTGTAGTGTTGGTTTTAATCTCTTCCCAGGTATAGATTTCCCATGGGAGTCTTGCGTGTTTCTGCTTGTTTGCAATCCTTGAGAGTGGTGAATCGGTCAAGGAATAGGCATTGTGGAGTGTAGAATTCCAGGTGTACAGCACAGTCAAAGAACACGGTAGACTGAAAGTACAAGTCTCCCTGTCGAAATGAACACGAAAGTAGTGTCGAAGGCCCTGGTGACTATTAGAAATGATGGTGATGGTAACCGCGTTTATGCGGTCAGGGTTAGGACGGGATCCGTGTTTGGAAATGGAAACAACGCCTCTTGGTTTGGCATGAGGATCTGTACATTGCCCCAGAGCTGCGGCATCGAGGCCAAAGTAGTCTTTGTAGGGTGGAAAGTGTTATCTGTGCAGTACTGATATGTCGGTGAGTTAGCTGGAAAGCTTAGATGGTTACAGTAGTAACTTTTCCTTGCTGAGTTCATAACTGCAACCAAGTTGTTCGCTGCTTGTCCAATGGGAAGGATTTCACTACATTGTTACAGTTATAAACTGTACTTGCTATGCATTTAAGCAAATAGGTTCATAATCTTGGCTGTCATGACAGTAGGTATTGTGCAAGTTACAGAATGAGGAGGCTTTTGACGGAGAGGAAGTGCTAACACTTCATTCTGTCATTCAGCCTAGCAATTGAGAATCGGCCGTCTTTTTGAAATGTAGCCACGCAGGTATTGTGACCTTTGGAAACCGCAAGGGATCGTCAGGCATTTCACATCTGGAGAACAGGAGGTGAACCGAAAGGGAAAGGGAGGGCCACCCGTGTGCAGTAGTTAGTGATATTTGCGGTCGTTGCAGTGGTGGGCTAGTGATGGGGAAGTAGCTGTTATGTTACCACGGGGTGTGTTGTTAAGGGTACCGGTGTGCTATGGCAAGCTTTTACCACCCGGTACTGTTATGCAAGTCAAAGTTCAGACTGCCACGGTAACAGAGAGTTTGGGTAATTGCGTAGGTCATAGTCTTAACCAAACTGTGCCGTTGTATTTGACATGGGTGATGGACAGGTCCAAGGGGACGCATGAAAGTTGTGGAGAGGGAATCTTTTGCCTTTATCTGTATTTTGTGTGTGTACTAGCAAGTTGGCCTTTGACTTAACTGACTCTTGCAATGGGCTCTGTGGTGACAGAGGCCTGAAGCATGTGTTTAACCTCAGTGTGTATGGTAACAGCATGTAACAGGCTACAGTTAGAAGTGTCTGGCAAAGTTGGGCAACCTTTCCCAAAGTCTGCCTAGTGGACTTCAATGGTAGGTTTTCTGTCATGGACTGCATGTCTCCAGTGTTTTCTGCATAGGAGCTTCACTGTACACCACTGTCATTTTACCTTGGTAACCCTAGTAGGTATTGTGATGGTGGCTTAGGTATTAGGCAGTGCGGCGTGGAAACTGTTTTCTAATGGGATTACAGTTGTAGAGTTTGCACTCGCTTAAGTCCTCTATGGTCAGAAAATAGCAACTGCTGTGGATAGCGGGCCAAAGCCGTCTGTAGTTTGCGGAATCTTCTTTTCAATTCCTCCGTCTTCTAGAAAGAGTAAAGTTCATGGTAGAGTACTGTAATGAAGGCACTACGTTTTGATGGCAACTAAAAAATAGAAGATATTTCATTTTTTCCATTACCATGATTCCTTTTCAGGAAGACAGGTTGAGTACTGGTTCTGACCTTACTCCTTTACCCAACCGAGGTAACACTTTAAGCTTAGCATTAATGGTGCAGATGTTGGGCTTTGGGGAAGGATATTGGTCAGTAGCTGTTCGCAAGGTGTATACTGTATTGTTTTTGTGACACCTGTAGCTACTGTTGCGACGCCTGCCTTTTTTGCTTGGACATGGGGAAACGTGGTTAGTGGTGACCTGTAGCCATCGCCCCCTGGCGTGGTATTCTGTTAGGGGATTCTAGCTGTAGTGGAGTTGTTTTGGAGTCGGTAAGGAAGGTTGTCCTTTGCCGTAATTGCATCAAAAGTCATTCTAGGCATTGCGTTAGTAACTCTATCTGTTTTAGTCTGAAACTGCATTGTCACCCCCACATACACAGCTTGGCAATTGGCCTCCAGTGTCCCAAGCTTGGTAGTTTTGTAGGGGAAAGAGATGGGCGCCGCGGGACCGGTCCCGCGGCAGACCCCGGGGACGTCCGGTCGACCGAGCAGGGTCTCGGCGTCCCCTTTAGGAAAGCTCTGGCTGCGCGTTGCGGAGGCACCGCATCTGCAGCGACAGTTTGTGGCCCCTCACTCAGCCGCTGTGGTGTGGGGAGAAGGCAACGAAGATGGAAAAGCTCTGTCTGTCACCTTGCCGTTCCTTGGTAGGCTAACAGCTGGGGTTTTTTTTTACTGAACCTCTCTGGACCACTTAGGGATAGTTATCTAGTCTTTGGCTACTTGTCAGTCCACGTTGGGCGTATCCGGGTCCATGGAAAAGGTTGGTGTTCTCTGTGAGTGAGGCATAGGTCGCAACTGATAAGCGGGTAATCTGTAGAGATGGTGGTGTGTGAAGGTTGGGAAATACCTAAATTATATGTGACTTTGCATGCAACAGTGTGCTTCTGAGCACACTGTTGCATGCAAAGTCACATGCTTGGTTTGCATCAAAATAGTACACTACTAGCATGTTGTGCCTCACAGTGATAGGAGTTTACATAAATTTTTCAATCCCGAAATCATTTCAGCACAGATTGATTGATAAGTGGACATCTTTGAGGATTTGGACATTACGATGTTTGTAAACCACAAAAATCAGATTTTTCATTTTACCTTATAACCATTATCTTTAACTTATAACCAAGTCATCCAGACAGTTTGCTTCAACCGCACCTAAGTGTGTGGCAAAATAGTAAATGGGCCAATAGATCAAGTAAAGTAGAGTTAAGATTGGTAACCTTTGGCTGTGCGAATCACAAACCACTTGTGCTCTGAGAGGTGGAGTTTCTGTATGTAGATCTGTCTATACCAAGTGTACTTTGTTCAATAAAAGATATGTGTAGACACTAATTTCCTGTATTGTATACAAGTGTAGAATGACAGGTATGCCTGAGGCTGTTTACACAGATATTCAAACTGAAAAACATGTAAAGACACATCTAAAAGTGTCAGTTCATCAACTCAGTAAACTGCATAGTTTTAGACCACACCTGTGAGCTTTACACAACTAATCCAAAATGGGGTAAAAATGTCTAGTAAGGATCACACATGTAATAATTGCTTTAGATTGCCAGCAATGCCCGAGACTGACTGAACGCAGATAAGTTTAAATTATGATGCAGGCCTCATAAGCTAAAGCCTCATTGCTGAAAGTGTTAACCTTCACCTCCAGCAAAATAAACAAACATCTGTCTGTTAACATCACATCTGCTATCATGTTTCACACAAGACCTCTGTACAGATGAGGGTAGGGAGACGCCATATTTCCTAAACAAAAACCAAGGATAGGCATACAAGTGTCTGTTAAGGTCAGAAAGATTTACATGGTTAAATTTAAGTACAACTAGTGCATGTGGAAGACACTACTTCAGATACACCGTAACTAATGCTTGTACATGAAGTTTATTTCCTGTACTTTGATCCATGCTCTCATCTTAGTGCTATCTTTACCAAACATTGTAGAGGGAATAAAGTAAATAATAAGACAGTGCAAGGTGTCGACACATGATAATGGATTGGAATTACTGACCTGGCAGACTTCTGTAACTCTTTTCTTATCTGGCAGACAAACTTAGCTACACCTTTCAGACAGCAGCTAGATCCAGTTAGATACAGGCATGGCTAACAGTTATACAAACATCCCTGTTGGACTATGAGTGTAATGTGACAGTGAAAGCTACACTTTGCGGATCCTAATCTCCATTGGAATCTTCCGTGTTCTGATGCCTGTGGTTTGGCTTTTCCAGCTGGTTATTGTAAACTTTGGACCAGGAATCAAATTGTAGCTGTAAGCTTTTAGATAAAATCAAATAGAGTAGTCAGTGTAGGAGTAGCACGCAAGGGTGGTTAAACTGTCCAGGAAAAGGTACGTAGGTATTCTGGATGTTCTGGGAAAGAATGTCAATGTAACAACTTTTTGTATGTTAGGATCTAGTCACAAGAGTTTTGCCAGATACCCTTTTCTACAAAGGGGTTGGTGTGAGGATGCGATCTAGTCCAATTTTTATGCAATATTTACCATCTATCAAACTTAATTGTAATTTACAGATAATTTGCACAAACTTGTCATCTCAAGTCGTGATATTCCAACAACATAAACATGAGCTAGAATTTAGCTTAGAGTACATATTCAACTATATGTTCACTGTTAGGCTTTGTAGTTAGGTGTACCTCAAAGAGAATACAATAAAAGATTCCAAAGTTACATTAGCATGTCTACCTTACCCAGGTAAATATTTTATAAAACTCAGACTTACTTTCCTGCAGTAATGATTTATGTCACTCAGACTCAAAAATGAAGAATTCATCTAAAGAATGTAATTAGATAATGTCGCTCTATGGTATGAGTAAGTAAACCTTACATACATATGCTCAAAGATTTGCCTTTTATGCATAAGAACTGTATTCAGTACATACACTGATTGTGTTGAGCAGACTCCATTTTCTAGTTGATGATTTACACTCAAAAGTTGTGTCTAGCTAGAGAGAGAGGTTAGCCTTGAGAATGTTGGTCAAAGATTGTGACAATTAATCTGTTCAATAACTCATGATTTTTTGTGGTAAGTGTGACCTCTTTTTTATTAGTTAAAAAGTGAAAGGAAGTAACTGTGGATTTAATTTTTAATGTCTATGACAGCATATCTAACTATAAATATACTGAATATGTTACTGTATTGCATACTGACTCTGCACTAGTTGTCATACATGTCAGTTTCTATTTGGCCATTATGCTAAGTTTGTATGTCTACTGCAGTTTGTGTGAGTATACTTACCTTTATGTTTGTCAAGTGAACTTAGTTAACAAATAACTTTTCAAGCGTAAAGTCACCTTACATGATGTTGAAACACATGTAGAATACCTTATTAATGTGTAATTGGACAAAAATCCATCTTCTAATAATTCCGTTTATCCCATCAATATTTGCCATAAAGGTTAGTCACTAATATTAATTTAAAGAGAGGTGTTAGCTACACTACACACTTTTGCAACCTGGACATTTCCAGTGTGATGTAATGTCAATCACATTTAGGTAGTATGTTAAGAAGAAAGATAAAAAAAGTACTTCAGAAGCATTATGTTTACTTGTTAGCCCTTTAGATAGCAGTTTAAAAGGAAACC
>JAOXJM010015316.1:0-16840 GCA_026413425.1 Tringa solitaria
GGAGCAACCTGGACCAGGCTCTCACCACCCTCACAGCAAAGAAGTTCTGCCTGTTTGACTTGAAGCGTGTCACAGTAAAAAAAGGGAATAACTTTGGCAAAATTTTACTTTGCTATGGGGAACACTATGAAAATCACCAGTAGAGATGGCTACTTTTACAAATATATATGTTTTTGTTTTCTGCACGTAAATGATTCACTAGACACCATGGAAAGGGACAGGCTGGCATCAGCCAGGTCCACCCCTGCTTTGTGCACCTCGTAGCACGTGCTCGAAATCACACCCATATATCATGTCAAGCTAACAAGTTCATTGCAGGGTCAAGTGCAGTTGAATTAGCAGAGTGTTTTCTGAACTTGTCTATGAAGCATTTTCCCCCCTACTGTCCTCTAAGAATGACTCCAAATGGGCAGGTGATGTTTACTGTCTGTACACATAACACACCATGTCTCCAGGTGGTTGGAAGAAGGTGCGGAGGGTGGTGACTCTGGCCTGCAGGAACGAGTTGCTTCAGTTATTTTGTTTGGCTGCACTCAATTTGTGTCACTCTTAAGCACGTGGAGCCAAGAGTTGAACAAATAGTTAATGATGGAGAATAAGTTATGGTTTTCTTTGGGTCAAGAAAAAAGGTGCTGAAAGTGGACAGGAGCTGGTGTTGATAAGGTTATGGTAAAGCTTGGTTAAAGACGTTCTTCCCTCTGCATGTGGACCTCCTCGCACAGGCCATCCAACAGGCAGGGGCCCCTGTGAGAACAGTGGATAACAGGAGCGATGAGGGGAGCCCCCCAGGCTGTCCCTTCAGCAGTGCTCGCACTGGAGAGGGCAACATCCACCAACCACCCCTCACCCAGCACCAGGGCTGTCACCAGCACTTGGTGGAGAAATCCTCCTTGACCTTGAGAGCTTGAACTTGTTGAGCATTTGTTGTGCTTGTTGTTTGAAGAGTTGTTGTGCTTGAATTGTTCCTCTTCCCATCATCATGACCAAAAATAATACCTTCTAGCTACTGAGTGGATTAATATTTCTGAGTGACTTTTTTTTTTTTTTTTTGCTATTTACACATATACATATCACTAAACGTTTTTAACCAATGCTTAGGAGCACCTGAGGAGTCCCCAGGCTGGGTCCTCACTGTATTTCTGCATTTCCTTGGCAGCACTGGGTGATCTGCTCGAGGAGGAGCCGTCACAGCCCAACACTCTCTTCTCTCAGAGCGTGGAAGTTCAGCATCGCAGGGAACAGCGAGGCTTTGGTGGCTGAGACAGGTCCACGTCCTCCCTGGGCGCCGGGTGGGCATGAATTTTTCAATTCATACATCATTTACAATTTGCTGCAGCAGTTCCACAAAATCAGTAAGCTTTAAAAAGTTAATGAAAGACAATATATTTTTCTGACTGTTGTTGAAAGATAAGTAATTTGTTGCATTGCTCTGGGAGCCTGGAAATTTGTTATAAAGTGGAGATAAGAGGTGAGGAAAAAAAAACATTCAAAACATTATGTTTTACTTTGAAAGTTTCATGGTTCTTAAAGCTTGGTATATTGAGAAATTAGCCACATCTTTCCACTGCCTGATCTCGATGACAGATAGGTGTGGGGGTCACTATTGTCAAAACTGGACTCTTAATATTTAAAAATTTTCATAACTTAACATCTTCATCAAAAGTCTGGACAATGGGACACCATGCACCTTCAGCAAGTTCAGATGTGACCCCGATGTGGTGGAGCAGGAGGACAGGGACTGGGACAGGCTGCAGAAAAGGGCTGAGAGGAGCCCATGTACCAAGTCCCCACAAGTCCCCAAGTCCCCCTGAGCTGCTGTAACCCCACGCAACGGGACAGGCTGGGCTGCCTGGAGAGGTAGGTGGCAGCTCTGCAAAACCTGGTCACCCTGGTGGCCAGCAAGTGAAACAGAAGACAACAGCATGTCCTTGCAGCAGTGGAGGCCAAATGACTCTTGGGCTGTGTCAGCCAGAGTCAAGGGAAGAAATTGCTTTCAAGAAATTGTTCAACCCCTCCTCTGGTGGCGTCTGGAGCACTGTGTCCAGCTTCAGGCCCTCTGGGGATCAAAGAGCTGTTAGCAAACTGGAGGGAGCCCAGTAGAGGCCATGGTGATGGTCAGGGGTTGGAGCACTTGAAATGACTTAAGTGGTGAGCATGAGAAAGCTGGGCTTGTAGGGTCTGGGGAAGAGCAGAAGAAGAGGGGACCTCATTGCTGTCTTCTACTAGTGGCTGTTATAAGAGGAAGCATGGCCAGGTTCTCCTCAGAGGAGCAGAAGCACAGCAAAAGGATGACAGGCAGCAAATACAAATTGCTGCAAGAAACCCCCCAAGCCGACTATTAGGAAAAATATGTAGGGCAGTTGCCCAGAGAGGCTCGGGGATCTCGATTTTTGGAGATTCTTCAAACTGGACTTGAGAAGGCCTCTGGCTTCGTCTGAGGTTGGAATTGGCTTTCCTTGGAGCAGGGGATGGGACAGAATGCTTCTGAGGCCACTTCCAACCTATGTTTTTCTAGGATTCAGCCAGCACCCAAAATACGTCCACAAAACTGTGGGTAACAGTCCTCTGAACATCATGTTAATGAATAGAAATACAAAGCAACCCATTTATCTGGATTTTAACATATGTAAAGGTGCCACATAAACAGTCTGTCTCATTAGAGCCAGGATGGCACTAGACATTGCTTCCTAAGGGTCCTTTATCTTTCTTGCAGTTTCTGGTAACTCTCAATAATCAAAAATTGACTAAAGTAACAAAAGAAACCAAAGTTTTGGTATGAATAATTGGATATGAATAATAGCATTGAGGATAAAAGACACCATTTTAAAATTATTCCTCTTATACAGCATAATATAGTAGAGATGGTGATATTATTAAATCTGCCACAAACATTAACTAAAATTTAACTAGAGAAAATATATTTAAAAGAAAATATTTATGAAAATACAAAGACCAAAATGAGAGAAATCACCTGATTGGTACTGACCAACAAGCCCATGAATATTGTTTTAAACTATATAACAAATTGAAGACATTCGTAGGAAATTGAAGCTATTTTTGTTTGTACAACTGAAGGATAAATCCTCAATTTTTTAAAACTCCAAGTTGCTGAATGTAACACAAAGAGATGAGCATTGTCACTGCGGCAGGCAGACTCTTACTTTATTAAAAGAAAATAGTCCCTTGGTTACAGAGGGCCAAAAACCTTTTCTGAAACTTCTTATCGCTCCCACATAAGCCAACCTATACAATTCTGAAGGTGAATTTCCCACGCTTTTCAATAACTTTCGAAAGGAGAGAAGATGAGAAATAGGATGTCAATTAACAGTAATATCTCCTGGCAAATGTCTTTCCTAAAATAGGAGCTCTGGTCCCCTATCAGATCCTCCAGACACCAGCCATCACCAGCAGCTACAGGAAGATGCCTGCAAGGAACAAAAGTGGGCCAAGGAAATGAAACAGCATTTCAGCTCAGAGAGAGCCGGCTCTCAAGGTGAGGAGCGCTTGCCTAAAGCAAATGTTATTTACATTCTGGGTGGCATTCAGCCAAATAGAAGGGAATTATTATTTGAAGAATTAGGTCTAAAATAGCTGGATGTGGCAAGAACCACAGTGTATCCCTCTCTATGGCAAGGCGTACCAAGAGGCGTCTTTTTTTCAGCTTTCTGTTCCTCTCTCTTTCTGAGCTTCTGTGCTTCTTTTTAAAGGAACCACCAGTAGCAGTTGCCACACAAAAGATATTGAGATCTTTCTGCATTTATACCCATGATGACATTGGTTGTGTTCTTACAAAACCTCTCGTGGGGAAGCAGCACTTTGCTCCGTCCGACTGCACTGTTATCGGTGAATCTTGTGTCTGTGGGTCCAGCAGCAGTGGTCACAGAGCACCCCACCTTGCTGACCCTTCTTCCCTCTCCTCACAGTCGTGCCCTGGTGCCTCCCCATTCATGCTCCAGCCCCGTTTCAGAGCAAGATAGTGTGGACTTGGAGGCTGGCAGGGAATGTCACAGTGTCCTCCACACACCTCACGGGCTGCCCCAGCCCAGAACTGCTGCAGGGCACAGCAATGTCTTGGGGAAGCACTGCTGTCCTGCTCCCATGCTCCTCCCTTGGCTTCTGCTGCAGAGGCCACCGACCCCCAGCCTTCGAGCCCTTCAGGGTCCATGCTGCAGGACATGCTTCAGGACACAAGACACGTACTCTGAGTGCATGTCCTTGGGCAGCATGATGCATACACCTCTTCCAGGGAGAGGAAAATGTATGTTTTAGAATCAGAGAATCATAGAATTTTCCAGGTTGGAAGGGACCTTTCAGATCATCAAGTCCAACCAATATCCCAACCCTGCCAAGTTATCACCACTGACCCATGGTCCCTCAGCACCACGTCTGCCCGGCTTTTAAATACTTCCAGGGATGGGCACTCCACTGCTTCCCTGGGCAGCCTCTGCCAAGGCTTGATAACCCTTTAGGGGAAGAAATTTTCCCCAATATCCATCCTAAACCTCCCCTGGTGCAACTTGAGGCCGTTTCCTCTTGTCCCATCTCCTGTTCCTTGGGAGAAGAGACCAGCTTTTAACATCACTCCTCCTGACAGCCACCACAGCTTGCTGGTGTGGGGAGGGAAAGGTGCTGAGAAAGTGTTCTCTGAGACGTCTGCATTTACTTACCTTCTTCCCCAGTGTCTGAGAGGAAAAGCACTAGAGCTCTCCCATGGTTACTAGTGATGGTGAATGCAAATCATACTGACAACAGCTTTATTTATACAGTGTTAGTGTGAGTAAAGGTGAGGGTTCACCTATATTTGAAAGCAGATAGGAAATAGAGTAGAGAATGAATCTGAAGTTTTTCTTGAAATGTGACATCTCTGGACATTTTGAAAAAGAAAATAAAAGCACAGGGAGAGAAAGGAGAAAGTGAAAATGGAACAAATGTCTTGTTCGTAGCTCACACCATTCATTCTGAAAGTGGGTAGAGCAGAGTTAGGGATTTATAGCTTTTATCTCCAGCATCTCCAGCAATATAAAACTCCAGTTCTGGTCTTCAAATTCGACTAATTCATGCTTGTTTCATTCAAAGAGGCAGGGT
This sequence comes from Tringa solitaria, assembly GCA_026413425.1. Lineage (NCBI taxonomy): Eukaryota > Metazoa > Chordata > Aves > Charadriiformes > Scolopacidae > Tringa > Tringa solitaria. The sequence goes on from JAOXJM010015316.1 coordinate 5,086, forward strand.
AATTCTACACTTAACACAAAGTTCATGTCTGTGATATGTCAGAGATAGAAATAGCTGACTGTTTAACAGCAAGAGGCTCCTTCTGTAAGAGCAGTTGTGATTTCTTCTCATAAGAACACCCAAAATGTTGAGTTTGGAATATATTTCACTAATGAGGGGAAAAAGTAGTCTCTAGAATTCTTTGCTTATCAAAGCACCCCTGCTCAGGGTGACCGATATAGGAATGAAACTCAGACCCTGTACCTAGGTTATTAGATTTACTTTTTTATAGTAGGGCAAACAGGAAAAAAAAAAAGTCAACAGGAACCTGCATCTGGATGATGGAGCAGCAAATGAAAGACTTAAAAATGGAAACAGGCAGATTCACAGCAGATTAAGCATGCCATCACCACAATCATTGCAGCTTTCAGAGAGTGGCTCTTGAGTTCCCTCAAAAGGAAATTGCCCACAAAGGCTTTATGCATTTGTCCCTCTAAAGGTTCTCCAGAGGAGACAAGTCCTAGTTCCCTCTCCAGACAGTTTGCTGCCCCAGAACCCAGGAGACACTGGAGTGAGCGACCCAGCAAGGGAGAGCTTAGCTTATTTTCCAAAAGTCAGAGCTCAAAGAGCTGAGACCCAACTGGTGCTCCAGAGTGGGCAGTGAGGGGAGGTCTCACCTGGCATTTCGGAGCAAGAGCCTGCCCCAGAGAAACATCAGTCAAAATTGCTGAGAAGCATGGTCTTGTTTTTTTCCCTAGGGTTGCTGAAAAGGAAATTGGTCTTCAAAGTCTAGATTGCAATAGTATACATACACATATATGTATTTTGTGCATATATGTATCCATATTTCTTTTTGTAAAAAATGGTATATATGCATATATTGGGTATATGTGTGCAAATATGTACATAGAGTTGATGAGCCTGTTCAGAAGGCCACTTTCAAGTGGTAAAAGAGGCCACTTTCCAGCTTCAAATCCAAGCTTTACAAGACAGACATTCACTAACAGCAAACGTTATCAGTGGTTTGGTTTTCATCATTACCAACACCTGCTGAAACAGTTCATCCTTAACAACCCGAGACTAAGACCCTGAGCGCTGTGTGTACAGCACCAGGCAGCCGAGGCCGGGGAATGAGCGCTGATGGCTGTGGTCCTTCATGGTCCTGGTCCCCAGGGATCAGGTTTGAGAACTGAAAAGCAACTACTTTTTCTCCATTTTTACTTGCTTATCTTTCTTGTTTCATAGAATGGTTAGAGTTGGAAGGGACCTTAAAGATCATCTGGTTCATGCTCTCCTATCTCTACCCTAAAAGAAAGGCAGGAATTTATCTGCTCCTAACATATTTTATCTCTTTTTTAGGACCAGGACTTGTTCTGGTTTTGCCAAACATCTTTCCTCCTTGGTCTGCACCGTTATTCTGGTATCTCTCGGTATCTTTCCTCCCTGGTCTCCATCCTTTGTTCTTATCCTGCAGGTTTTATTACTTGCACACATCCATCTTCCTGTACCCCATTTGTGCTAATACACCACAAATCTGGTTGTCCCCTTGCATTTGCATACTTTTAATGCACCTGTGCTTAGCCGTGTTACAAAATGCCTGTACATTGTTGTTGGTTATGCTGGTTTAGTGTGCTTATGTCTGTATTTAAGGCAAGCAAATAGCCTACTTAAAATATTTCTAGTTTATGGGTGCAGCAGGACTCTGCTTCAGCTACACCTGCCTTTGCGCTCTTAGTTTTAATGTACAGTCTAAAAGCCTGTATCAGAAATTGCATTTCTGAAATAGAAAAATTATATTATGTATGCAGTACCAAAGCCAGCTGAGTGCTGAATGCCATCAACCCTCTTTTCATCAGGAGCTGAGGGCACTTAACACCTCGCAGGGCTGAGATTAGAAACCTGGCAAGAAATAACCGATTGTAATTCAACTTGTTCCACTCTGTTAGTAATTTCCTGGCCTGAGACCATCTGCTGTTCAGAAGGAGCTTTTCTAACATAGTAGGGCAAGTCAAGAAAATATATCAGAACTGTTACAAAACTTTCTTAGCATATTAACGCTCTCCTCCTTTACCAGTTCTTAATTATTTATATAGTGTCGTAGAATCTTAAAGTTCCTGGGTTTTTGCACTAACTAAAAATACAGATTTCCATAAGCCATAAACAAAAAATACTGCAGAACAGCAGGGAAAGCACTGTATTTTACTCAGACACGAGCCTTCAGGGCTTTAGCAATCTAAACAGCTATTCACAAACCTAAGTGCACCATTATGTCACCTCCTGGGGAACTCCAGTACAGAATGATGAGGTACCTGGGCACCTGGGAACAACTCCTGTGGCCAAACAGGTGAGGTTAGAAAAAGAAATTCAAAGGGATAGACTTATAAGTAGATTGTCTTAAAAAGAAAGTAAATGCCTGGAAAAAAGACTCAGTCAAACCTGAGAGATCAGAAACCCCGGAGGAAGGGACTGAGCAAAACAGGGAGGTTTATAGATTCAGACTGGTCCGTCGGGTTCCAGGCAAATCCCTTCCAGCAGAGTGTTTTCTGCCTTAGGCAGCAGAAATCCTGTCCTGCTCCTCATGGAGATTTTCCCTGTGGTAGCAGAGGTGCTTTGTATTCATCCCTGGATTCCTTTTCGCTATTGTCCTCCTGCCCAAATACAAGTCAGGGTCAGATCAGATTATCCTAATTGTCCTCTCTCCTCTTAAAGTGTATCTCCTTAGAAGTGAGCTTCCTGCAGTTGGAAGGTCAGTGCTAATCCCTCTATAGCCACCCCTCTGAAGGCAGTCCCTCCTCACAATAATAAAATGCTTTGTTTTTTTTTTCCTTTTGATACTTTTTTCCCCATTTTCCTGCCCTGCTAATGCTGCCAGAGCCAGGACACAGCATTCCTTTTCCTAAGGCAGCCTGGTGCTCCAAAGGGAGGAGGCTCGGGAACGTGAAAGTATATGGCTGTTAAAACATACTAAGGCGAGGTCAGTTGGCAATGCATCACTCTCATAGAAGAAATCTGTTTTGAGCTAAATTGGCTTATCGTTCCACACTTAGTATTATAATGATGAAAAGACATGGCTGTGTTCTGACTTTCAACCACGGTTGCTTTAGTAACTAAACCATATTCATCTACAGCATGCTTGCAGGAAACTGCTAACGTCTCTTTCATCAGAGAAAATGAAGGAAAAGGGAAAAAATAAGTAGTATCTTGAGGAGAGAAAGAAACTGCATTGCTGAAGGAGAAGGCTCTTGGGGAGGATGCCTGGAACCCACCAGACCCGATTTCCAGTGGTACGAAGGTGATAATGCCTGAAAAGATGCCCAATTTGTGTGAGCAGAATTTGCCTCTGTTGTTCTCATTATGGTCATATAAATTCACCTGATGCAAAACCGCAGCGAGCTGCTGGAACCAGTTCCAGCGAATTAGCAAACTTTATCTCCCTTTTTCAGGTTTCCATGGTGACGGGAAAAGTGTGACTGAGTAGTTAGTTCTCAGGCACAGAAAGGTATGTAATAATGCAAAGACAAATACTGGCAGAGATAAGTGGCCACATCATTACATGAATGGAGCAGAACAGCAGAGAAAACTCCATTGCTGTAGAAAGAAGTTATAGGGTATGTGCAGAGAGAAAGAGATGCGCTACAGCTTCCAGTGCAACTGGGGAAGGTAAGTTACTTAGATATTCTAAATGTTTTAGGGAACAAATCCTACCTTTTAACATCCAGAAGCAAAAATAAATGAAAAAAATAAGGGGATTAATATGGGGGGAAAAAGAGAAAAGCTCGAGCATACATTATATCCTGGCTTATATTAGAAATGGGGAAGAAATCCTTTCAAAGATAAAATCATATGTGCCAACTAGCCATTTGTCTGAATGTTTCCTGCGAGCCGCAAGGTCATCCCAGGACATGCACAATCTGTCTGGAATCGTTTTATTCCCTACCTTTTTTGTCCCTTCCTGGTGTGAGAATACAGCTAAAATACCAGCATGCTGTTAGGTGATTTTTAAACCTTGGTCATTTTTTCTCTCCTGATGCCTCTGCCTTCAGGCAAATACAGAACGAGTAGTACAAATAAAAATTGCAGTCTAAATAAAAGAACATAGAGAATAACATCTTCTCTGACTCTTCTGCTACAAGCCAGTGGGTTTAGAAATAGACATTGGTCTTGGTTATAATGAGCTAGAAACAGCATTTCCAGCCCACCCTACCCTTCATCTGCAGGAGCCTTTTGCTGAGCTGGCTGGAAGCCCTTCCCCTGTAATGACTTATAAGTTTGTAGGGGCTCGGTACCCATAAAGATGAACAATGAGCTTTTCAGATACATCCTGGGAGTGGGGAAATCTATGTTAAATTAAAACAAAGTTTTCTAAAATATACTGATGAAAGAAAAATTCTGAGACTGTGATTTCACTTCATTTTCATTCGGATTGGTGCTATTTAACAATAAAAGCCCCCTCTGTTTGTAAGCGTACATTAATTTCAATATGGAAAGTGCCACTCCGACATAAAAAGTGATTTATTAAAGGTTGAGATGAAGCACTTTAAAATATCAAAGCCTGACACATTTCATTCTGATAATGTTACAATTCAATGTTTTGGAAGCATCCTTTTTCACTTTTTTTTTTTTTTTAACTAATCTCGTTGTCTATTTCAACCTACTTCAGCAAATTTTCCATTCCTATGAAGCTTCATAGTTCAATCAATTATTTAATTGTACCCAGCAGAGAGTTCCATTCACTGAAGAGCCAAGAAAATGACCAAAACATGAATAAATTTCACACGACCCAGGTACACAGAGGCCAGCGCTGGCCTCAGGCTGTGCTACTGGTTTCTGCTGGCAAAAAGTGTCTTCCTCTTCCTTGGATTCCTCCCTCCCCCATTCCTTTTTCTCTTCTCCTTGCTCCTTAGAGGACTAATTCAAATGTTGATTCTCTTTGACAGAAACTTCTCTTGTGGACTTTAAGGCCAACTTGTACTTCCCCAGCACAGAGTGAGCAGCACAGAACACATGGAGCCTCCAAAACGATCCCTGGGGCCTTTGAGACAGTCCAGAGAAACCTGGAAGCCTTTGGGAAAGCTGGTTATCCCCAGATTTATCTTCTTTTCTCTGCACTTGCAGATCCTTCAATGCAGATGAGAAGAGAGCTACATCAAATGATTTGTTCCACACAGTCTCAGATCTGAGGAACCGACCTACCACAGGTGTCCTGCTGACACACACACAAAATCTGGTTTTATACCTGGATTTATGTCCTTTTATAGGGCACTAGTGTTTGCACTCTGACCCACATTATTCATATTTTTATTTTGCACTTCGTTTCTAATCAATAATGGTAATGGTGAAAGCTGACATGTGTAGCTCAAATAAACAAAATTGACTGTGAATTTGCAGAGAAAGTAGAAAATCCCTGCAATTCGAGGCTGCGGTTCTCTTACCCTCCTCCCTTGCCCAGAGTGGAGCCGGCAAAAAGGTGTGGGGTGGGGAGAACTTTATAAAAGCAGAGAGCAGCAGCTTGTGTATGGAATAAACTGCAACATCAATAAGGAAAAAGCTAATGGGACAAATGGGAGAGGTTACTGTGTGGAGACACAGACAAGAAAAGGCGAGACATGGACCTATCTGTCCATGAACAGCGAGAAGAGCTGTGAAAGGCCTCCAGAAAGTGAACTTTCTGAGCTTTTCTGTGGTTTTAGTTCTACTGCAGACCTGGGCAGAAGAGACTGGAACACAGTAGGGAGTTTTCAAGGAGGAATACAGGTGGGTGAAAGCAGATGTGTTAGAGATGTCAGGTGAAGAGAAGGAAGTGCTCTCTGACACGGAGGCTCCCCTCCAGCGGAGGCTACGAAGATGATGAGGGACTGGAGCATCTCTCTGCCGAGGAAAGGCTGAGAGACCTGGGGCTGTTCAGCTGGAGAAGAGAAGACTGAGATGCTCATCAATATCTAAAGGGCGGGTGGCAAGAGGATGGGGCCATGCTCTTCTCAGTGGTGCCCAGTGACAGGACACAAAGGGGCACAAGCTGGAACACAGGAAATTCCAGCTCAATATGAGGAAAAACTTCTTTCCTGTGAGGGTGCCAGAACCCTTCTCTCCAGGCTGCCCAGAGAGGGTGTGGAGTCTCCATCTCTGGAGACATTCAAACCCCACCTGGACACGTTCCTGTCCAACCTGCTCTGGGTGACCCTGCTCTGGCAGGAGGTTGGACTAGATGATCTCCAGAGGACCCTTCTAACTACATATCATTCTGTGGGAGAAGGGACAGCTGTGTGGGTGGGAAGCAAGTGCCTCCACGGCATAGATGGGATTTGCTGCAAGGTCACTTCCAAGACCTGGTTTTGCCCTGCCTGTGTCCCTCTGTAGGTACTCCCACCAGCTGCACACCATTGCAGTGGTCCCAAGGTCCCTGCCCAAGGTGCGGGAGCATGATGGCGTTTCCTGGTCCTGCTTCTGACCAGTTGGGCCACGGCAACCACTCCAGCTGCTTTTGTGCCCAGTCACTGTTCCCTCCACCCTGGTATTTGTCCCCTCTGGCCGGTTAGTGGCTCCCAAGTAGTTTCTTACAGCAGCAAAGTGCAGCGGTGCCAGAGAAACTAACACTCGATCTCACATTCAGGAATGTGTTTTGGGATAAATAAAAGCCCAGGGACCATCACAGGGAGCCCCCTGCGCTGACTCAGGGGTATCACTGCTGTGTATTCACAGCTCAGCACACTTACCAGAGAATGGTATTTCTTTTCACGGGAAGGAAGACAGCCCCGTGGAGGATTTCCAGCTCTCCTGGAAATCTCTTCCAGCTCTTATGTTCACACGCAGGGCTACAGCTAAACAGCTGAAGAATATCTTGGCTGAGAAATGTCCGTTATCAACATTTTCCACTTATTTTACTTACACCTGCCACTCATAAACTCCCAGTGCTCTGGAGTTCAAGCTATTACTGCCAGCCCTGTAATTAACTTTCTCTGAGGTCGATATAAATCACACTGAACTCAAAGCCTTTCATTCTGCAAGATTTCTGTCACTTCATATGTTCAGCTTAATACCATCATGTATGCTCTCAGGACCTGCTCTATGATTTAGAAGATCTGTGATTATTAAGTTCCAGCTTTGCCACAGATCCCTTGTGAGTTTAAACCACTCACCTAGTTTGGGATCTATCTCAATTAGCTTTGGACAAGCACAGTGAGATGACTGGGGCTGAGCTGGGGTTGTAGGCTGTACAGACAGCAGCGTTTTGGTTCAGAAATGTCGCACAACTTTTAAGGAAATCTCTTGATCATGTCCATTTTTGATGCAAAGCAAGGTTGTTTTGCATGAACTTGAGGATACTTGCCCCAGAATTGAACTCTAGGTGAGTGTCAAATGTTTTCTGGTCCCTAATGGGGCAAAAAGGACTGAAAAATTTAATCAGTCTTCAGACAGTCCAAACCCACATTCTCAGTGAGGGACACCACACCAGGTTTAGTCTAAGATAAATCTTCTGAAGCTTGTGTAGTATGGACACATGGACTTCATCAACAACAGCTGCTTCAAACCACTGATCTGCACCGATTTTGCCGAAATACTTATTAATGCAGACAAAAACACTGGCTGCCTTCATGGTGAGAGGACAGAAGCTGGCACTCCAGAGCAATTCACTGGACCTGCTGTACAGATAACCTGCCCTGTTTCTTTCCTGAGCAGTGACATGGTTAGATCAGACTCAAGCCTCCTTTTTGAAGGGGATTCTGAAGTTAGGAAAGGCAAATCACATAACATAGCTCCTCATCTTATACGGAGAGGGACAATCTTCCCATCTGGAGGAGTGATGGAATAGGCCTTCTTTTCAGCTGTGATCTCCAGGTATTCCCCAAATACACACACAAATGCAAGTGTGTTTTCAACAGTCATCTTTATGGAGCTTGTCTTCTTGTCTTTACTTGGCAAAGCTCCCACGGTAGTCACCAGGACTTTAAATTGGGACAGGAGCCAAACCTAACTAGGGATTATTCATTGAACTCCATCAGTAAGAAATTCAATAAAGCCAGAAATGCAGAGATGCAACTCCAGTGAGAAACTGCTTACAAAGGGCTTAGACATCTATCAGTCCCCGAGGGAACAGGAGGGTCATTATGCATAACAGAGTAATTCGAGCTTGACTCATAATGGGTTATTATTTTATTCTTGCAACCTATGATCACATATTGTAAGGAATAATGCTCTGTTATAATGAAATATAATATGTCATATTTCACATTTTCTATGCCATACGATTCAGTAGCATGAGACTATATGATACTCTTATGTCAGAGAGCAGGTTTGCAACATTGTTATGAAAAGGCGTTATTTAATGAACTGATTTCTGTATTCATAAACACAAAATAGAATTATTTTTCACAGTGGGCTCTCTTTGCCCATTTATTGTTAAAAAGTAGATTAGATGCCAACTAGAGAATACCCAGTCTGAATTTATAGTAGGCAATTACAAGACCATTTTCCAAGTACCTCTGATTAATTTGTTGGGTCTTTCAGTAGCCAAGCTTTAAGCTTGCTAAGGATATCACAACTGATACAATTTTGAGTCTGATGTACGCAAACATCAATCTTATCCCAGTATTTCATGGAAAAAATGTGAGCACAAGTTTTGTCTGGGGTTTTAAAATTTCCTCTCTTCCTTCAATATATCACAGCTCAGTATCCCTCCTTCAAAGGCAGAAGTTGAATGGATAAATAGAAATCATTTTTATGCATGACTCAGAGGTTCAAAGTATGGGTTCTCAAGGACTGTCTCTGGGAAGGTCTATACATTCAATTTATGACCATAAATCTTCCAGTTTCTTCCATGGCGAGTGTCCAGTGCCAATTCTTTTTGGTGAAAGAATAAATGAGAGTAAATTCTATCAATCAGCACTATTTCTTGCATTGTATAATCTCAGTTATTGCTGTTATTCAAATTGCAGCCTTATTACCTCAGTTTTGCTTTGAGCAAGGGATAATGTAAAAAAGGAAGCTTCTCACTCAAGCTACTCATATTGAAAACTCTTTTTTCCCCACTAATAACAACTAACTTTTGGATTGTTTTATTTATGCAGACGGCATAAGAGGTTTTGAATTGGGTGATGTTTCTCCTTGGACTTCAAATGCTCAATCAGTTTTATATCTTTGAACACACTGAGGCCAGTTTTAATCTAGACCCTCAGCTGGTCTGAACAAAAACAATTAGGGGAATGAAGATAATTCACAGCAATTGAGATTGACCTACTTTATGTTGGTGAGGGCTCAATGTGAGCTAACAAATGGCTTAATTTAACTTGTAAAAGTTTTTATTGTGCTACTTTTTCTAAGAAATCATTGAGAGTCCAGTGGTAGACAAAAAGCCCAACTAAAAACTGTTGACTCAGAAAATGTCTTTGATACGGTATCACGTAAGATGTCATAAACATGGAGCCCTACAATGCCACTTTATAGTCAAAAGTGAGAAAAAGAATAATGTGTTAAGTAGAAAAACAATTAGACAAAGCTCTTGTCTTCTCCCGTACCAGTTCCAGTGTGATGTTGGTTCCCCCAGCTCCGGCGGCCATGGCAGGGGCCTGTGCCCTTGTGGAAGAGGAACAGGGCTGGTTGCCCTTGGCAGATTCTGAAACACGCTTTAAGATTAAATCTATTCCAGGTGTGTGAGTCTTGTGGAGACTTGCTGAATAAAGCTATTTAGCTGCTGAATTTAACTTTCAGCATTAACAGCTGATGCTAAAAGTAGGACAGCTAAGGCATCCTAGGACATGGATTTATGTGTGCTCCAGAAAGTGGCCACCGCGCCGTGGGGAAGGAAGCTGGTCTCACTTATTTCTTAGTCTATTTTTGAAGTCTTATTCCCATGTATTATGCAAATCAAGCACCCATAAGTTTTTTTAACAGTGAAAAAAAATTTCCACAGATTCACAAATTTTACAGCTGGAAGGAGCCTCATGGTCATCTGACCTCATTTTGTATGGACCCACCACAGAACGTCCCTGTGTTAATGCTTGCTTCAAGCACAATAGCAAAGTTGATGCTGTCAACACGGTTGTTGACAGAGACAAATCTGCTGGTGTGACACTGGCAATTCTGAAGTTAATATTTCTGCGGTATAATTGTACCTGTGTATTTCACTTGCAATATTTAAAAGGCTCTGCATTTTATACAAAACTGTGAATTCTCAAACTCGATTTGCCCCTGATGAGCAAGGCATGTGACTGCTTAACAAGCTGATCTACTCAGGAAGCTGTCAAGAGACTAGTGATCATTCTAAAAAGCAGCTGGGTGAAAAATGAATATTTTCTAATATTTATGCTTCAAAAATTTACACCAACAAAGAGTAAATCAAAGGAGAAAAAATTTAAAACAGATAATTTTTGGAACTTTAATGCTTATGTTAATATGCTCTTTGCTTAATAGTGGACAGTGTTATTAAGTCTCTTCAAAAAATACAAAGGAGACAAATGAGTGTGTGGCCCAGCGGGAGGAGTCCCTTTCATCATTTTATCAGCATTTAAATCCCAAAGGACCATTTTTCTTGCTGTGCTTTCATCTCTCTGCAAGTGCGTTCCATCAGAGCCTGCAGCCTTTCCCAAGGAGAATTGGTGGCTCTTCCTGTGTCCTTGTTACCGAACTAGATATATCACAGCAGAATATAGAGCAAGGAATGGCATTTCATCAGGGTCCTTCAAAAATTAGATGTTTTGACCTAGCCCATGTCTTTGCCTCTATAACACAACAGTAAACCCAAGGCAAACGTTGTCCATAGTAACTCCAAAGGGATTGCTGTCATTGCTTCAGCAGAGGGCTCTGCCAGGGCCCTTTCCACCAGGTCAGATCATGGCTTTGGCCACATATTGCATCCCCGCCACGCACAGGGCAAGTGAATGGCTCACAGCCACCAATTGTGCTGCTGACCTGAACCTCCAGTTGTGTTTACCAATTGCAAACCGTTGGCAGATATCTGAATGTCCACAGTATGCCAGTCCTCGAGCTCACACCTTCTCAGCGTGTCCATTACGACAGAGGGGACCTGAGCTGGGCTGTGAGTGTGCAGTTAGAGTGGTTAGAGCTGTTTCTTTAGCTTTAGAAACACCATAGCCTGCTGAGCTGTGTCCTCCCCATTTGGGAATGAAATGTGGCAGTTTAAGGGCTTTGCAATGCAACCGCTGAAATTCGTGCCAAGTGGGACTCGGCCAGAGGAAGCTTCACATGGTGGTGGGGTCTGTGCAGGGATCCGTAATGAGCAGGGAGCAGAGCGAGAGAATCCCGGAGAGGAGCCAGATAAGAGACACCAGGGCTGGTCCCACACAGGAGGCTGCTGGGTGAGCCCCACATCCCACCCTAACCCCCATCCTCTGACCAGCACCTTCGCTCAGTGCGGGTTCAAGTGGAACAGCACGTCTGTTGAAACAATCAATAAAACACCTTTTCCTACAATTTGAGCAAAAAGTATGATGACAGTTGTGAAGAATTCTTAAGGGAATCACCATTCTTCTTTATAACTCTGATGCAGCAAGCTAGAGTTAACCCACAAGCCTAATTCTGAGGTCAGTACAAAAAGGGCGGCACAAGAGGAACCAAAAGTAATACCTCCACATTTCCTTCAAATATAGGAGGAAAAATCCCTGATAATCCATCTATGAGAATGCTGCCAAGATGTCCTCATCTGTATTACTTCCAAGAGGAAATGGGCACAAACTTGAATATAGGAAGTTCCATCTAAATGTGACGGGAACTTCTTTACTGTGAGAGTGGTAGAGCACTGGAACAAGCTGCCCAGAGAGGT
>JAOXJM010015317.1:0-16780 GCA_026413425.1 Tringa solitaria
CTGCTTCTCTGTTGCAGGGCTTCCAGAGGAGGCTGGAGAGTGGTGCTTTGCCTCTATCAAAGTAGTATGAGGGGTGGGAAATGGAAGATCCTTCCTTAAGCTGAAGAATGGCTTCAACTCTGGTTTCCCACCACCAGACAGTGTTTTGACCAGGATATTTTTCTTTGAATACTCCTCTGGGTATGCTTCCAGGTTGGAGGTGATAGGAACTTGGTGCTAGAAAACCCAAGCTCTTGCTCAAGCTGAGGAGATGTTCTATCAGGCACAAAGATTGAGGGATAAAGTACGATTTGCCTGGACTATTGTGTACTTCAGGGACTGAAATCTTGCTTGTTTCCATGGGGAAATAAAGTCACCAGGAACAATATAAGTGGAAACCCAGCAAGATAAAATATACATTTTAGAGACCCAAAGGCAGAAAACCTTTGCAGGGCATAAAACACATGCCTGTAAAGTTGTTTTTTTTTTGTTCTCCAAATGAAATGTGCTATGCAAGTTCAAGATACCATTATTTTTCCCTAATGCTCCATGATGTACCTGATGGTAACTCTGCACTTTATGTAGCATTCTTGCAGAGGATGTTGGGCTTTACTGGGCACTTTAATCTTCTCTGAAAGCCTTAGCCTAAATGCTGAATGACTAGCTGTGTTACGTAGGGGCTGACAAAGAACTGTCATATTGTCTCCATTTCAAATAACGTCACAGCTGATGTATCTGCCTTGAATTTCTACATATGGTAGAATGGATTTCTGGGATTCAAAAAGTCCCTGTATGATAATAATGTGCTGTCTAATTGCTAAAAACGTGCTAAAAACGACTTGCCCATGTCCTTTTCTTTCAGATTTGATTTGAGATTTTTTGGTATTGACCTGCATTTTTGTAGTGGATTGTGAATTTACTATCTGATTTTGATAGATTATTGGAGACTCTGGCAGGTGAAAAGTTCTGAGGTATAAATGAAGTTTCTTTGCTAACAGGCTGTTACATGTGCTGTGGTACTAAGTGACAGCTGTCCTTAAAAACCAGAAGTCAGGTGTTCAGTTCAGGTTGGCTGATTTTTAGGATGCCACAAAGTTTTCTGAGTTTATCTTCTATTCCAGAAATTACATACCTCCTTTGTGGATGGTTGTTTTTAACAGAACTAGTGAAGAGCACTTAATGAGGTGCCGTATGTCAGGTCTGGAGTCAGATTTGAAACAAATAATTAAACTATATCCCTTCCCTATCAAAACAGATTGTGATGTGTTTGTGGAAGGAAGCTGAATCTGACATGTAATGTTTTGACAGTCTTCTGGGACCATCAGTCATACTTCAGCAGTATCACATTTAAAAGTTGCAGTTCTGTTCATATGAAAAACAAGTTTCAAGCTATAACTGATTCATGCTTCCATAACTATCCTATACTGGCAATAAAATCAGAGCCCCACACTTCCGAATGCATGACAAGGTTTGAAGTCTTTTCAGCTATATATTGGTTTCAGGTATGAAACAGGTTAACTCTGCTTTCACAGGTAACTTACAATCCACTGAATCCAGGTGAGAGTGTTCTACAAAGTATTTCTCGTCAAACAAATGCCACTTCCCTGTGTCATGTGTCAGAGAATGACATGCAAAGCCATTGGAAAACATATTTTTATCACAAAATTTTTGACAAGGTACTGTATGTGGGCAACTTGCAGCTATGCTTTTAACACATCAGGAAGTACATGCTTATCCATTAAACAGTAAGTTTCTGCCTATTCTGAATGGTGATGAAAATTTAGCTTTGTGTATCATCTTTTTTTACCATTCCTGATGCTAGAAAACTTGAGGGGAGGATCCTATTAATTCACCACAATAGAAGACACACTTGTATGCCTCAACAGAGAATTTGGTAAGCATGGATACCATCAGAAAAATAAGGGAAGACTGACTAATAGACTCTGTCAGAACAGCTCTTCCAAAAAAAGTCTCAAAAAACTCAACCAAACAGCAACGAGTATAGGCTTGTTCCTGCAAATGTGTAAATATGCTTTAGGCCTGCATGGATGGCAGGCTGGACAGCAGAGCTTTTACAAGATTATCATTTCAGCAAGGACACCTCCATATTCAGAAAGATTCCAGTTTATCTGAAACGTTACCAGTTTTTTTGAACAGGTTTTGATCACTGGTTTGAATGTGTGCACAACTCAATTTGAGTTTTCTATGAAGTTGTCCAAGATATGAGCTGGCAGTTGCTGAATCTAACTAAGGCACCTATCAAATCTCTTTCTCTGTTCAGTAGCTTCCTAACACTAAAATAAAATAAAATAAATAGAAAAAAAAAGACTGGCTTTTCTGGTCTTCATAATCATATGCAGCTTCGTTTTGTTCAATTAATTATTCTTGCTTGTTTATTATAAATTCTTCCTAGTGGTTTTATGCTTTTCCTTCTAATTATTTGTTCCTTTACTTTATAGGGAACTGAGGTTATGTTGTTTCCTATCGTTATCTCCAATCAGGAGTTCAAATAGGATCCTATCAGACTCTAGATAAAAGAGACCATAGTGTCTGATAAAAGATTCCTTTTAATGGACCACACGAGAAATGTGGGCAACCAGTACCACCATTACTCGAATGATTGCCGTACCACGCAATGGCTCCCAGCCCAGGTTTGCAAGTGATGCAAACATGGTTTCTGAGAGTGTGGTCCTTAACTTAACATCCGCTGAGCAGTAATAATTATATGGTGTATGTGTTGGTCCCCATTATCTATGCAATGGTTTACCTGTTGTTTAAGTACAAGACTAATTACAAGTTTTAACAGCCTATATAATCCAAACAATACCAAGAAAAATTCTTATTCAATACCCAATTTCACACTCTGATAAACTGCATACACATTTAATTTTTTTTATGTTAGCATTGTGCGCCAATAGGATTGTGGGTCAGCTCTAAACCACATTGTTAGCTACTTCGCTAAAACAATTATCTGTAATTAAATGAAGTCACTGAGTAAGCTAGCTAGGAGTCAAGACTGACATCTTCACAAGCAGAGCTACCTTGAGGGAGCTGCAGGCTGGGGGTGCAAATGTGGATAGGTATAGAAAACTTAAATGGCATACACGCAATATAGAGCGTCTGTACCCATGCATGGAAGTCCGATTCTTCAGCAGCACTTCTCTCTCGCTGAAGAGACCAGCTGTAATGCAGGTAAGTCCACCATGGACAACGGCATCGCAGCCAGGAGAGCCGGCAAGGGGCTCATTTTTTGAGGCTTTCTGGAGCTGGGAGAAGCGGCAAGCCTGGGCTGGTACCCAGCAGCTTCTGGGGCCAAAGCCAGCTGAGGTGGCATGGGGCATTGGTGGGCAGCCTATGGGAGATGTGCCCAGGTAGAAGAGCTCCTCCGATTAGTGATGAAGCTCTGATTAGTGATGGAGCTCAGGGAGGAGGGAAGTAAGTTGAGGACAATCAGGGAATGTGAGAAAGACTGCCAGAGTTGCACCCTGCCTCCCATAACAGAAACCAAGTAGGCAGACAGAGCCCCTGTTACAGAGATCTCCCTTCCTCTGCCAGGCTGAACAAGGTAACTTAGAGGATAGGGGCTGTGGGAACAAGATCCTGCCCGACGAAGCAGGCGTGAAGCCAAGGTGGCCAACAGCATCCTGGCCTGTATCAGCAACAGCGTGGTGAGTAGGATTTGGGAGGTGATTGTACACTTGTACTCAGCACTGGTGAGGCCCCACCTCGAGTACTGTGTCCAGTTTTGTCCGTACCACAAAAAAGACATTGAGGTGCTGGAGCGGGTCCAGAGAAGAGCAACAAGGCTGGTGAGGAGTCTGGGGAACAAGTCTTGTGAGGAGAGGCTGAGGGAACTGGGATTATTCAGCCTGGAGAAAAGGAGGTGAGGGGAGACCTTATTGGTCTACACAACTACCTGACAGGAGGGTATAGAGACGCAGCGACTGGTCTCTTCTCCCAAGTCACAAGTGAGAGGACAAGAGGAAACTGGGTCAAGTTGCACCAGGGGAGGTTCAGATTGGATATCAGGAAAAAATTTTACACTGAAAGGGTTATTAAGCATTGGAGTGGGCTGCCCAGGGAAGTGGTTGAGGCACCATCCATGGAGGTATTAAAAGATGGGTTGACATAGCGTTTAGTGACATGGTTTAGTAATGTTTTTTTAATCAGAGTTAGGCTATGGTTGGACTAGATGATCTTAAAGGTCCTTTCCAACCTAGACAATTCTATGATTCTATATACTCAGAACGGTTACACTGCACACACTAAGCCAAACATATCTGATATTGGGACTTTCACAGTCTCGTTCACACTGAGGGCCCATTTTAGGTTTCCTTTCCTTAGAAATCACACACTCTCCATTAGAAGTATGTGCTTCATCGAGCTCTTATTAATTGCTGATTGTGTAGACTTCTTTTTTTATGAAGTACTGAGGCTTCAGGCAACTACACTGCACCCGTATGCAGGTATTCCACTTCTGCAGATTTTCATGGAAATTAATGGGGTGCGGTACCTAAGTCAGTTTAGTCTAAAGACATCATTGCTTTATCCTCTGATTCCTGTTAAATATAAATGCTCCTCCCTGTATTGTTTTTAGTCCACTCTTGTAAGCTTAATAGCTTGACTTATTTGAGCAATTTTTCACAGCGACAGGTATACTTGTTCTTAAGTATTTTCAAGGTTAAGGTCTAGACAAGATTTGCATAAATGCCTTTCTAAACACTTTGCTTTATAGCACACAATTTTAAATGCTACCTGTCATTTACTTACTGCATGTTTTATTTATCATTCATAGACTTGTAATAGTGAAGCATTGAGGAGTAGATATTTTTTGTTTTGTTTTTAGTAGCTAAAATTGCTGATACAGTAGTTTACACATTATGAGCAGCGTAGGTAAAGCAATGCATGTTTTTATTAACAGTATCATGACAGTAACCAGCTCTTCATACTCCACAGAGTCTGCATATATGGTAATACTGTTCTGTATAAAACCACAATATTTCCCATTATAAAATCACAGCTAAAGAAGCCCAGCTATGTCTGCCTCTCCTCACAGGGCAAGTGCTCTCATCCCTGACCACCCTGGTAGTCCTCACTCCTGTTTATTGATTTCCTTCCCACACTGGGGTCCCAATGCCAGATGCAGTACAGGGGCTGTGGGCTACAGAGTCCTGAACTGCAGGGCTAAGGTGGGAGAGAGCCGGAACGGGAAGCAGGTGAGAACATCAGCTAACACTGAATCCACTTGTCATCACTGCAGCAATTTTGTTATGGATTCCCATATACATGCACACCCTTGTACTGAAACTCCTGTGTGCTTATCCTCCTGAAGTCATGACAGAAGCACGTAAAGTTGTCGCCTCTCCTTTCTGAGCTTTTTACATTTTCAGGACAGCTAACAGGCAGTCTGGGAACAGTATAATAAACGGTTGCTGTTTAGGACTTCGGAACTGTAAGACCTTAGTAGCGATCTTGTTCTCATCATTTTTTTTGCCACCTTCTCAGTATGTTTTTTTCATGAACTGTAAAGTAAGGCTAATGAATCACAGTCTCCCGTTTAAAATGCTTGCAGCACTTTAACTGAAAAGTGCTATAAAAATGCTAGCGATGGTGTTATACACCGAGCAGTCTGAGGATGTTCATTCTGCTTTTTCAGATACTGTGGATTTACCACCTTAGTCCAAGCACAGAGATTATTTTAAAACTTCTAACATTCCTAAAATTACTAGGATTTTTTCAAGCTCTTGGATAGCATTTTGAGCTCATTGCTCACTTAATCTCTTATGTTTGTGATTTTCTCCTTACTGATGGAGCAGCTGATATCGAAAAATTCAATTAATTTGCTTTCATCATTTGTTACAGCTTAACCAACCTTACAGGGATCATTTGAGCACAGAGATGAAGATGGGTATAATTGGTATAATTGCAACATAGTTGGAATAGATAGTCGTAGTCCATTAGAAACCCCAGGCAGTTCACAGAATCATAGAATCATAGAATGGTCCGGGCCAGAAGGGACCTCCAAAGATCTTCTAGTCTGGCCTCCCCACAGTCAGCAGGGACACCCCCAACAGTACAGTAGATAACCATGTACTGTTCTTATCATGTCCAGTTTTCTGGTTTCAGTTTTCATTCTCTAAAATGCTTTTTTGCAACTAGTGCTCTTCTTCAAGCTGATATTCAACTAAACAAAAACCAGAAACGAAAAGATTGCACATTTCTTGTGACAGAAATAATACATACGGGCTTGCTTTTGCTGTGTATTTGTGAGATTAAACTATCTAGCGCTCACTCTTTCTTCATTATTAGCTTCATTATCAGTCCTGAAAACCTTTCCTGTATGAGCAATGTCACTGAAAAACTATGTGTGAATGAAATTTTGCCTG
This sequence comes from Tringa solitaria, assembly GCA_026413425.1. Lineage (NCBI taxonomy): Eukaryota > Metazoa > Chordata > Aves > Charadriiformes > Scolopacidae > Tringa > Tringa solitaria. The sequence goes on from JAOXJM010015317.1 coordinate 6,366, forward strand.
TGCACGAAGTCCATAGATTTCTGTTTACAACTTAAATCCCATTTATGATCTCCCAGGACAATCTAATTAGGGCTTATATAGCTTCTGTTTAAACTTCCATCAAATAAAGAAAGGTTATATGCTTCATTAATTTGGGGCTGCAATTTGGGAAAACATATTGTCTGACAAAGTACCACTGAAATAAGCAAATTGGTGCTACTTAATGAAACGAGTAGAATACCAGTGCCCACAGTCTTGGTAGTTTTGTTGCTATTTCAGGAAAGTCAACCTTTTACTTCTTCTCTCTTAGTTCAAAATATTTAACTACCTTCACATCAGGATCGTCATTCTTTCACTTAACTTATCTTACACTCTTTCATTTAACTCAAGCTCTAGGCAATCCTGCTTCAGCAGGGGAGTTGGACTAGATGATCTCTGTGGTCCCTTCCAACTCTAAAAATTCAGTGAAATTCAGTGAAAACTACCAAGATGAACTAGAGGAAGTGTTTTGTCAACACTGGAAACTGAAGAAGACCATGAGATTATGAACTCATAGGTTAATTCAGTATGGAAGGTCTCGTCTCTAACCTTCTGCTCGAAACCCTCATCAGGTTATACTTTCTGAGACAGATGTGTGTAGTGACATGGCCTCGTTACTAGTTCCTTACTAGTTGTAACTTCCTGTAAAAGGCCCAGCAGGAGTTACAGAAGATGTGAATGCCAGGATGCTGGTCACTGAAACCTAAACCAGATATCAAAAATACTTTGTTACCATCAGACTTTGACATCTGTTTGTCCTATTTTTGCCACTATTTTATTAATATGTAAAAAAGCACGTCACAGTACTCAAGATGGCTTATGACAAACAATTTTTTTTAAAAAAAATTATCTAGTTTCTGTTTTTCAAGAGAGAAGATATTATACTCAGGGTCTTGTTTCTTTATTTTTTTTTAATTTTGGTCAGGGTTTCATCTATTTCTAAGAGACAATGTTGAATTTGGTATGTTGTGATCACTACTAAAGGACATGCCTGAAAGGAATTCTCTTTTTAGTGACAGCCTTAAGGACCCAGCTGGTCCAAGACAAAGTTCAGGGTGACTTAACCTTAAGACTTAATTGTTTTCTTCTTGTTTCCATACAACTTACTTTAAAAAGGAGAATTTACTACATATAGAAACACAGTTCCTCTTCATGATGCTTATGCACTTATGGAGTGGGGAAATTAATACAATTATTTCTCTTTTTAAATGATCTGTGGTATTTGTCATTCATTTCCATATTTTATGATGCTATCACCATTCAAATTGGGAGACTGATTGCATTACTCTTTTCCCATATTCTTTTTCATTGTTCATTGAATTAAATCCATAGAGTTCCCATGGAACATTTAAATGGTTAGCATATTTATCTAATTTGATCCTGTGCTTTCAATAAAATATACTGACACTTCTCCACCAGATGCTTGGTTTTGAACATATTCTGAACTCTCCATATATGTCAGACCTACATGAGGGATTGTCATCCAAAGCAATGTGCTTTGGATGTTTGCTCTAATGTTTTTATCAAGTTTCTGAGCAGAGTTGCCAGTGTGGATCATCCACGACTAAAACAAAATTATCTGCATCCATTAATATGAGCTGTCATTTGTCTGCATGGCACAGTCAGAAGCATTCACTCATTTCCATTCCTACCACTCAGATTGGTGTTGCTTTATTTGGAGGAAGTGAGTAAGGTGGGTTTTTTTAAAATAGTTCAAAATTCACGGTTTTCACCAGAAAAACAAAACAAACAAACAAAAAAAACCCCACAAAAACCAAACAGATGTCTGAAGTATGATACAGCCAGTAAAGATTTTCAAAGAAAATGATTTTACCGTAGAACTTATAAGGCCACCTTTTAACTTCGAAAGACAACATATAGTAAGACCTTATTCTGGTAGTCAAAATCCTAATTCCAAAAAACCACTCTTTTCCATTTCCACCATGAAGTTATTTAGTATTTGTAAGACACTCAAATCAGTTTTCAAAAGTCTGCTGGAACAATGGAAGGAGACCAACATTTGCACAGCAGATTCAGGAGGAAAAAAACTATTATCCTTTAATTTTTGAGAAATATTATGTCAATTGAACTTGTCTCCTTGGATAGTTTCTGCATCAGTAGAAAAAATCCTGCACTTGAAACTAGACCTCAGAAAAAATATTTATGTCTTTTGCCTCATTTCTTGGTGGTTTACTCATAAACGATGAAAATCTTCTTTGTTTTGACAGCCAGTAAAGGTCTATGCCTCACTTAAGACTTGCAAACAGGATTTAGGTGGGAACAAAAAGTGTCCACAGTTTGGTCTGCCAGTGGCAGATTTCATCCTGCTCAAGTAAATCGAGCAGAAATACAAATCAGAGACTCCCTGTTCCCTGTCCCAGGGCTATGTAGACTTTCTTAGAAATTCTGACTCTATTTTGTTGAGAAAGGAGACTATGTTTTTGTTTAGAACAGAGATGTCTCTCCCTTTGATTCCGTTTCCAATTACATTTGTTCCTCTTGAATGCTAAGACCATCAGGTTTTTGTTTGTTCATTCTCTCGGTGTACCCAGGTACTACCCAAGATGATGCTAAACTGGAAAACAAGGAACTGGATGCTGCTGTCCTTACTGAGGCAATGTTTCCAATTTGCTTTGGTTTCAAGGACAGATTCTTTGGGTTCTGTTTGATAACCTATACAAATTGCTGAGCATATGTTTAAATTGTTTGCATAAGAATTTCCCCGGTACTGTCCTCACAATATTGAAGCCAACACTACTTCTAATGTGGAAGAACATGCATAATCTGTTTTCTTCTCTTTGTTTTCTATTTTTGTCAGTATTATTTGAAGAATATTCTTCAGGTAAATGAGTTTTCTTTGGAGATAAAAAGCCACATTAAGGTTCCCTTAAAACCTTTCCTGTCCACCAACACATAATGTGTAAGAAGAATCCATATTGCTAAAGAGACTTCATAGGCTACAGGACTATTTCTCTTTAATTGAAGGCAAGAGAAAAATCGCACGTAATCAAAGGCTCTGTAGGTGGATTGTAATGAATTCTATCACTTTATATTAATAGGAAAGGTCATCCTATGGAATACCTAGCTTTTATTTTGATAAATAATGAAATCAAATTAAGACAGCTTGTAGTAATGTATGGAAATTTATTCCTTTCCTTTAAAAGGAACAAGAGATAAATATCTAATAATCTCTTTTGAAGTAAAAAAGCAAAATTGTTTTAAATAAAACAGAAGGTAAATACTTTTCAGCAAAATAAGCATATGCTGTTCTCCTGATCTAAATCTCTCCTGATCTCTTAATCTTTGACTAACATGCACTTTTTGAGAAATACAGTTCCTGATAAATTTAGATGTAAAAAGCAAATTCAGAAAGAACTGACCCATACACTGCTCAAATACAAGTAGAAAAATGCTGTACAATATTAAGACAACAACATATGCTGTTTTGAAGATGAGGTTATAGACCTACTATTCTACTGATATAACTAGCAATTAATTACTACACGTATACTGCTAGCATCGGTCATGCCTTTTTTTCCCCTCTGGAATCTCAGAACTTGCAAAGTTGAAAACCTGAAAATTATTAATAATAAAAAGAATCACTTGCCTCATGTGCAAACATCAAATTTAAAAGGAGTAAGAGATATATTCACTGTTGTCTAGCAGATGGTTTGCTTTTTAATGCTCACTAAATCATAAGACTTTATGCTGGAACACCACAAGTTCCAAGATGACTATGATTTCTGTCATTACTAGTTAACAATAATCGGTTCACTACACTTCATCTTTATATACCTGTTTCTTTTGTATCACACTGATTATTCATCTTTCTGTGCTTTCAAGTCTCATTGAATCTTCTTGCTACATAACCCAGCAAAAAATTACCTTTATTTTAACCATACTGACCTTCTTCCTGACTCTGTCAAGGAAATCTTCTCTATTGAATAATACATAAAAAAATAAGTTAAATTGAACAGAGCTTGCTGAATAACCTGATAACTAGTCCCTGAAGAATAAGGCTATTCTTTCACTCCAAGAGGTTAGGTTTGGAGTACGTGCTGACTTCCTGCAAAGACTCTCCAGTTCCTGGCTGGATACCAGTTCAGCTCCTTTCCAGAACTTCAAGAAGAAAGACAATGATGAAACACGATGACAGCTGCAGAAGTGGAACTGGGGCATAGTGTGCCTCACCTCAACAAGCTTCAGCTTGGAGCTGATTCTTCAAATTCCAATTTATCTGAAGCCCTAGGAGTCAATGTTTATATTGCAATGAAGAGAAAAAGCTCGAAGTCTGCCTCGACTCAGATGAATTACTTTTGATTTATGCATAAAGAATCTTGTTTAGCTGACGTAGCTCACCTATAGAGTTCAGTGAAACAAAGACATAAAAGAAGAATAATGTTTTGCATCTTTATAAGCAATTTTAATTGTTCTCATTTTCAATTATCTGTTATTAGGGCCACAGAATGAACACCACCAAAAATAAGACTTTTAATAATCCGCAACAGCAAAGATAGATGAACAAATCTTCAGAATAAAATTACACATAAGCATAAATACATTGTTTCTATTATTTAGACTTCTTAGTGGGCTGCTTTGGATGGACTAAATGCTCTAACCCACTTTTATTTTAGATCTTCAAATAGTCACTTCTTGTTGCTATGCAGAAAAAAAAAGATAATTCAATCTTTGTTTAGAGACAACCAGTTGTAATGGATCTTTGGCTTCATGTAAGCAGGTGTGGCATTTTTTGTTTGATTGTCTTCCTTTTACAATGCATAAATATGACTGAAATTAGAATGATAAAGTCTGTATTCAGAATACTTGTAACTCTGTATTTATGCATACGCTATACTGTCCCACCAAAAATATAGCAAAAAAATCACTCCAAGTGTTTTCCTTTTTTATAAAGTTAGCATTCATGAGATACTGTCATATGTTTTGGGTTATGTTTCTTCATCTGCCATGAATTATATTCAGTAAATCCCACTTAAGTAAATAATTCTCTACAGTTCTATGCATTTATGTGTATTCTGTTCATTTTCTGACACAAGAATGCTCTCTTCAAACCAAATCTATACACAAAAGTAAAAAGGTACCTCTATAAAAATATAACAGATTATGTAAGTTGTCCCTTCTGCCGTTTCTGAAAAGCAGATCTACTCTATAAATTTGGCAATGGAAGAACTAAGACATGAGCGAAAAAAATACACTGTTGCTGTGTAACTCCATTAAAATTGATGCAGTTATAATCAATCCATATCACGTTTATGCTTTTTTAATTATATGTTTATAAAATAATTTTTTTTGATTTTTCATTTTTAAACTATGATGCCTTATTTAAATGGCCTTATTGAGAAAAATTTCTGCATGTGTTATGCTTGAATGACACAAACAATGAATTTAATTTCTGCTTTCCACCTCAATGTGTCCTAATGGACTTTGGTCATATAGATTGGATTGAGAAATGAAAGACAGACTTCCAAGTAATTTTGTGATTTATTTTAGCCATAGTAGCATCTGAAACCTGCTCAGATCGCTTCCAATATTGCCTCTTAAATTAATTTTCAATTTTCTTGTGTATCTGAGTACACCTGTGCACAGAGAAGTAAGATTCTTATATTTTCATTTTCTGAAAACTGAAGCAATGCGCTATTGAAAACGTTTATTTTTTTTCAGCTCTTATTATTCATCAGGAATCACTTAGCAATACCTGGTGTAAGAATGGGGAAGAAGAGCGCATACATAAATATAACACTGAATCCTGCTTATAGTATATTAATGTAGCGGTGACAAACGACATGGACAGATAAAAAAACATTTAGCCACAGGGGCCTAACAACTTATTTGTGATCAAGAGATGTGTATCCGCCTAACCTTTTTTTCTGTGAAGGATGAAATAAAATTCTGTTCAGATCCACAGGTGGATATGATGTGCTTCTGGAAAGGAATTAAAACTATCCAAACAAGGTTTGCAGACTTCTTCCTGTTCTTCCTTCACTGCTCCACCAGGAACGAGTGTTTTGAGAAGAAGGACTGTGTCTGGGATTCATTCTAGGCATTTCCTCACTGGCAAGGATCGCGTTCTTGGAGAGTATCTAAATATCACTGCTTTACCTCCTGCCCACGTTGCCAGGAGAGCGTGTTCTTGTAAGCGGGGGTGCCTGGAGCTTCACGCTGAAAGACAAAACTGTAACGCCGTATCAGGGTGCATTTTATCCCAACAAATCCCCTCAAGTCCCTCAAAACGTCTCTGCCTGCTCTTCCATTTCCTCACTCAAGCATCTGCCTGTGCACAAACAGAAATCTTGTTGGGAAATGTCTGTCAGGAAGGGCCTGCTGCAGGTAAGAGTAGTGCTGTGAGCCCCTGGCACTCCCGGCCTGAATACGGCTGAGGGAAGGGCGGTCGGAAGGGAACGAAACCCTTTCACCATACCTCCACCCTTAACATACAGGGAAGCTTATATAAAAATATGATTTGTAGTCAGTGAGTAGAATTAGAACTAACTAAACTCACTCTGGTAAAGCTGTATTACGCCGACATCATTAAGTATTGAATACACCGAAACAAGTTTGGCCTTTTTGCCCTGACGGGACCTGGCGCGGCCAGGAGAAAATGGCGGCCAAGCCCCGCCTCCCGCCCCATAAAAGAAGCCCCTGGGGAGCAGGGCCGTTCGCTGCAGCCGTGCGGGCGTGGATAGCAAGCGGTGGTGTGGGCCCTGCAGCAAGCCGTGTCCTCACTAAGCCCTGCAGCCGCCCAAAGAGGCAGAGCCCCGGTGTCAGGCTGTGGCACCGCCTGCACTTAGTGAGAGAGCTGCGGGAGGAGGTGACCAGGTTGAGGAGTATGAGGGAGCTCTCTTGATATTACTGGAATCGCACCCGGCCTCCCTTGTGACGGGCTTACTGGGCAGACAGGGCCCATGACATGGAGGATTCTCCTCCTTCTCCCTGCCTGGTTGAACGTGGTGACTTAAGGGGTAGGGGGCAGTACAGGTTCCTGCCATCGCAGCAGGCTTGTCTCCGCAGTGACTGCCCCACTGTCCCAGGTGGCCTTGCAAAATAAGTGCGAGGCTCTGCCAGCAGAACCAAACCACAATTAGAAAAATAGTTCATCTAGATTGGAGCTGTTGCCAAGATTAAATTGGCCTACACCCTGTGTGAAAACTGCTTCTGTAAAGAAAAAAAAGATGGGCCATTTTCATAGGAGACCTGTCTCCTGAAAGAAACGGCCTAATATGCAGACCTGATCTACTTCTTAGGGAAGTCTGCTGCCTCCCTGGGGCCTGGGTTAAAGATGAAGAAACTTCCTACCCTGGTACGGCACTCAGATTATTACCCATTATTGATTTTTCATGTATGCAAGCCATGGAGCTGCAACAAGAAGTTTGAAGGCAATCAAGAGAGTCTTCAGGGCCTTGGTATGACTCTTTAAGGGGTCAGAAGCACAAGAAGTGTTTTCCTTTGTCCTTCCAGTTGCAGGGAATGACAAAGGAAGAAACAGGAAGAGCCAGTGGATCAATATGTGGCTGCGAGTCTGGTGTCACCAGCAGAATTTGGCAGAATGAGAAAAAGTTTTTTTCTTTTATGGCACTATTTTCTTTTTTTCCATCTGCATTGACTGTGTCATGTTTCATGTGCTACGTGACAAAGAAAACATAATCTTCTTTTTTGTTTCTTATAGACCACTCACGATTTTACATACTTTTACCATGTGCCCAGTTTTACAGTTCAATTCTAGCATAGGCAATAACAGTGAGAGTTACGTAAAACTATTAGCCAGCTTGGGACATACTGGGTCAAATTTACTGCTGATGTAATAACATTTTTGTGCTAGGAATATTAAACACATAGAAGGATGCTTCAGCAAAATAGGTCCTGAAATAATGTAATTTTTTTACAGGATCACGTGGGAGATGGAGCTATTGTAGTATGTTTTGCAAATTTATACTTTTATTTCCCCAACTATAAGATACTAGAGGACAGCTAAGGACAAGTCCATGGTAATGAAGATCCTGATTTTATAGTTGGATCTGGGATATGAGTTACCAACAATAAACTGAAATGAAAGAAATAGCATATGATTAATACTCCAGGGAAGTAGGGAAATGCCTGTGTTAGAAAGGTGACTCAATGAGCCAGCTGGGGTTGTATTCAAAAGGAGACCATCAATACCATTTGGTGGAAACTTTAGGATAGAACTCGGTTACTCTAGTTAGGATGAAGAAGATGACCGTAGAAGAATTAAAGGCAGAGATAATTGTGTTACTTCTAGAATGTTCGACAAATATCTAATAATTTTGTTCTCCTGTGATGGGATTATGGAGCGAGAATGACTTTGCCCTTCTCTCCTAAAGGGGTAGTCAGTCAAGTCTAATTAGAACAGAAGGGTCTCAGCAGTGAGAATGGGACACGGCCAACCTCCACCCATCTCATATTCTATCTCCAAGAGTGGCTGAAAGCAGATCTTTAGGGACAAGTATAAAAATTTAGCAGGAACATCTCATTACTTTCCAGGTACGCTGTCCCAGCCTTCATCATTTGTGTCTTTGGGATTTCCTGGCCACCAGTGATACCCATAATGGACTCCTAATCCATGAATTTGGCTAATCATGTTGTGAGTGTATGTATGTCAATTATCAAAATCCACAGGGACTTGCAGTTAGACTATTAAGCATATAAGGAAATGCCCATTTTTGTTGGAGGTTTTTGTTCTGGTTAATTTTTAAGGTATTACTTTATTTTGGTGCATCTTAATTCTAATTCGAATACTTACTACCTGTTCTGCTCCTGCATGCTGCTCACAGACCATATTTAATACCTTTTCAAGCATTTTCTTTTTCTTTTGCTGTATCTTTACAGTTCTGTGTCTCTACTACTCTAGAACAAGATATCTAGAGAAAATTGAGTTGTTGCAGAAAGGCACAGCAGGGAAACTAGTTTTGGGAAAAGTGAAGGTGCAATTATGGTTTATGTTCTCCAAGAATCCTTTTTAGCACTTAAAAAAGTGTGTTGTTTTTTTGAAACTCACCAGATGACAGTGTGATACCACGGCCTCAAAAGACTCTTCTTGCATGTGAAACAAAGCAAAAGAGCTCAGTTCATGTTATGACAGACAGAATCCATGTAGAAATCTCAGGTTAACTTTAGCTTTGAAATAGAACTGAATCTTACTGTATAATGAGTATATATAACATGGCTTCACGAAAATTTCATTATTAAACTTCATAACACATCTGATACTTCAATTTTCTATCCAGTTTCTGTTAATCAAAATCAGTGATATCTTTTTATGTTATCTGTAAATGAGTTAGATATCCCAACTCAAAGTATTTCCTGGTTTCAGTTCAGGACAAGAGTGTTTGTGAATGGGAGCTCCCAAAAAGAATCAGGAAACCGTAGACATCAGCAAAATATGCTAGGGAAAAAAAAAAAAAAAGCAAGACATTCTCAACTGTCGTTGGCCTTTCTGAAGGGTAAAAGCTGAGCAAGGCAGATAGGTAAAAGAAGTTACTTTGGGTGAAGGTCGAGTAAGAGAACTGTGAAGCAAAAGAGAAGAAAGAGCTTCTATGGGCTAGAACAAAGAAGGAGTGGAAAATGTAGGTTAAAAAACACATTGTAAAATTAATATTGTGTCAAAAAGTGGGAAGAGGACAGTCCATCCTAGCAGTACGAAGAAGAATCTCAAGCCTCATTCCCAAGCTCAGATTCTTGGATACAGTGAGAAGCAATTTCTTTGCTCCGCTGTGGAATGAGAATTGGGGTGAGGTCTGTGAAACCTCACAGAACATCCCTCCATATCATTCCTCAAGCCAGCGCAGGTTGAAGGCCATATGCTGTTTACTTTCAGGGGGCTTTTGGTGCTTTGGGAATAATGAACTTCTCTATGTAACCAGAACTGAAATCCCATCGCTTGTGGGAATGTAGGGAGATCGAGATACCTGGAAACCGGGTATCATCATTCTTTGATTATGATTTCAAGAGAGACTGTTTTCATGCATGTTTCTTGCTGGTTATTTACTAATTCAGCTTTGCTGATATAAAATAGGCCAACACACTGTTAACCATGCACATAAAAAAACCACATACTTTTAAGATAGTATTTTAAAAGGTACAGCGGCACCAAAAAACTTCTCCCACCTGTGCAATGCAAAAGGCTTTAATAAAACATATTCACAAGTTTCTGAAATACCAATGCCAGAACATGTTTTAATTTAATATTTTAAAAAAGACAGGTAGAGAGAGTTCAGCTTTCTAAACAGAATGACAGAACCACCATGGTTTAGAATCATAGAATCGTCTAGGTTGGAAGAGACCCTTGGGATCATCGTGTCCAACCATCTAACCTACTCTACAAAGTTCTCCCCTACACCATATCCCCCAACACCACATCTAAATGG
>JAOXJM010015318.1:0-16505 GCA_026413425.1 Tringa solitaria
CTTCCTTCCTTCCTTTCTTCCTTCCTTCCTTCCTTCCTTCCTTCCTTCCTTCCTTTTTTCTCCTCCCCAGTCCATCATACACCATCTCCCCTGTACATATTTATTCCTTATCACTCTGTATATCCATACAACAGTTTCCATAGGTGGTACGGTTTTTCTCTTTTCCAGATTGTTTTTCCTCTTCCCTTGCACCTGATTGTCTACACAGGGTGAGCCAGTTGCTTGCTATGATGAAGCTGATAGCTCTGTGGCTGCAGAAAGTCAAACCTGCTATTCATTGTGTATGAAAACCAACCCCAAACTCGTCGAATGTCTTTGCTTCCTGTGGAAAGCTTATAATTTCTCGAAGTCATTTGGGCAGCAGTGTCCTGTCCCTTCCTCCACATGGCTACTTTGTCTTCTGATGGTCAGGCACGTCTGAGAGAATGTGTTTCTCCAGGGCTACAGAAAACAAACACTTGTTTTTGCAGTCACATAACATAGTAGTACCATGAACTCATACTGATGCAATTTAATGAAGAATCTGGAACAACCTTGTTTCAAAGCTGAATAGATTTTGGGGCAGTTTCAAATGCTGTCTCTCTCTAACGTCACTGCCAATAGCAAGGGCAATAGCAGTTCCATTTCAGTTAAAGAGAAATTAAGATGTATCCTTGGTTTGTGCTCTAAGTTCATTTTGAGAATGAGACCCAAAAAATTCAAAGGAAAGGTACTACGTGATGTCTTTGCATAAAATTCAGCAGAAAATACAAGGGTTCAGTTGATGTAGCCAACAAAGCAGGCACAGCAATGGTGGTTTCCATGAAAGAACTTCTTAATGCTTGTTGTTCCATCATGTATCTCTCCTTAGTGCTTCAGAAAAATGTGTGAAAATGCACTCAGTTTTGCAAAAAAAAAAAAAAAAAAGGCACATTACCGCAACATTAACTCTGATATTCACAAGCTCTCACAGAAATCTCTCTTGCTTTTTGTATATTGATTTAGTCTTTCATTAGAGGAGACTTTGTTCTGTTGAACAGAGGTGCTTTGCTGTGTAAAATGAAGTGATTAAGGAACAGTCTGTAATCAGCTGAGATGCACAAGAAAGATCATCACTATCAATAAGGAGGACGTTACCTTACAACATTTATGACATGTTTTCTGGTGTCCTGTAGGAAACATACCCTGGACTGGTGCTGCTCTCACAGTGGTATTTAGTGGATTATGCTTTTTTGTAAAGTAAGCAAGTTTTTAATTCACTGCATATGTCATTTAAGAACACATTTCCTACAAGCAATAAAATGCTTAAAATGATACAAATTGGTAGAATCTGCTTAGGTTCAGCAACATTTTTAGGTGAATAAATAAGTGAAATCCGTTATATAGAGACAAAACAAGCAAATGACTGTTTTTTTTTCCCCCTAAACTATTCAAATCAGGCAGCAAGGTGGGAGTAACACAAATTATTCATGTGCAATTCCTATTTACCCACATTGCTACCTTGTAGTATCAATTCTCTTTGGCTTTAGAAGCTTTCAAAGATTATATGCTGAAAAAGGCTCTCTGTGTGGAACCTGGGGAATGCCCAATGAGCAGATGCCTCGTAAGCACAAGAATCTCTTCCAAACGGTGTACAGAGCTGCTAGAAAAAGATGAGCATCCTTCTACTCCAAACTAAAATGAGTCTGGGTGTGCAGCCAAATTCTGTGGCAATCCTATTATTTGCAATGCGCGTGGACCCTGACTTTTCACGAATTCTTTACAAAGGTAAACCAGGCAAATGCACACGCAGACCTGAGGTTATTGGTACAATTGCTTTTAATAGTCATATGTTGCTGTTTTGTTGGTATTACGTGCACATATGTGCTCTTTATATTTGCTACCTAAGGGGCCAGACTCTGACACCTTGTGCAAGCCGAAAGACGAGAACTATTTGCAGTCTGAGGTGCTAATTGCTTATTTTGTTAACTTTGCTGGAAATATGAGTGACAGAATCTGAAAGAAGGTTCTGATTCAGGAAAAAATTTGCATATATTTCATTTTAAGCATGTGTTAAATCCTATTCACTTTAATTAGAATATCTACACACTAAAAATAAAGTGTATGTTTAAGTTGCTTGTTATATTGGGTCCTACATAACTGTTTCTCCATTTGTTTTGCAAGTCACATCAATTCTTATTGTTCAGTACCAGTTCTTTGACACTCTACTAGCTATTCTATAATTCAAAAACCTATCTTGTTTGGAACATAATGTAACACATTTTAGAGATTATTTTGTTTATAAAACAACCGTACACTCTAATTTAAAAAGAAGATAAATTAAATTTCTCTTATGCCACAGTCTGCTGGAGGAATCTCTAGGTGATGGCAATGCAGCAATATCTGCATTATAAAAATTGCTTTTTTTAATTAATTTTTTTTTCTGAAGGAATTTTATTGAAAAGAGTTTGTTTGCTATTGTGCTCAGGGGTGTGGCTGGTTTTTTTTCTTCTTTTGGCTCTGCTTCTTGTGAGCTGCTCTGCCCGCAACAAACAGCCTGGTGAGAGCAATGGCACGACACCGTCTGGGTTTTCTGTGCACTTGGCAGAGGTTTTTTTTCCATTTTGTACGTTATTGGCTGTGCTGTGAGATAGCACAACAGAGCCCTTTGTTCAGCTCTCAGCTGAGCCGTTTATACTTAGTGACTCCACCAAGTACCCCTTCCTCTGCTGGTGTTACTCCACAAGGTAGTCCACCCCAAAAATGAGGGAAATACTCATGATATTCAGCCCTGGGCGTGTTGCAGCTGAAGATGTAACGAAGCTCACGTTACATGCTATTTTTCAGTCACAATAAAAAATAGAGCCCACGTTTTTCTAAATTATGGAGACATAGTTTTATTTTCCTATTAGTGGGAAGCGGCACCTCCCAGGGTATTCCTGAGGAATCCTGATGGCTTTGCAGTCACTTCTGGAAGAAAAGGGATGAAGTGTGTGCTTGAATCATGGGTTACGAAAGCCCGTTGTTAAACCTGTCCACCACTGGCCAAATGGGACTGTCCCAAACCGCCTATATCTTCTGTGCTGCAAAACTGTGCGTGGAGTTCCTGTGCCCCTCCTCGTTTGTGCCACGTAAATCCCTGCTCCAACTCACCCCGCTGCAGCACGAGGGATCCTTTTTCTGTCTTCAGATGGTTCCTTATGCTTTATGATACTGCTGCATTTTATTGACTTACCAAGAAGTATGCTTGGGAATCAAAAACAAACAAAAACCCACAGAGAAACAAAAAAAAAAAAAAAAGAAAAAAGAAAAATGGAAAAAACAGAACCTGAAATGAGAAAGTTAACAGTTGCAGCCAATTCTTCTACTTCTGCTTATTTAAGGATACTTGTTGATTATAATTTCTTCTGCATTGTTGCTACTTACAGCATTGCTGTTCTGCATCTGACACAAATCTTTCAATGAAGCGTTGTGTAGTTACACTGCTGGGGACAGGACATATTTTTTTTCGTAGTTTTAGATATCCACGATATCCTGTTTTCTTCAGGTTGTCTCACAATTAAGGAAACAAACATCTGTTTAGCAATGAAGCTGAATTCAACCATCTCATACTTTCTGCACATTTTTATTAGAAATATACTTAAAAGGAGTGATGAAACTTGTGAAAATAGCCTGTGGAACAACTGGCTGATCTCCCTTTTCCTCTCACTCCCCCTTGCAATGAGCATTGCTGCTCCAGGAGATCTAACACATGGCCCAGAGCCTGGCCCAGGGACCGAGATTTGGAAGTTTGAAATAAGTTTTCGGATAAGCACAGGGCAGAATTAGGATAATTTGGACCCATGCAGATGTGATCCATGTGACATGTTGACATTTAAGAGGGTTAGATGTGTGAATTGCTTTAGGTAGACCTATCTGAAGATTCTATCTCAATCAGTACACACAACACTTCCTAGGTGTTTGGGGAAGTTATTTTCAAATAAAATCAAAATATCCTACGCTTGATATAACAAAAGGGCATTTGAGGTAATTGTTAAAAAAAAAAAAAAAGATTAAAAAGTTTCTTGACAAACTGAAACACTTTTAACTTTGCATTCAACCACATGTGTTTTTCTAGTACATTCCCCTTTTAGATTGACCTTTTCCCTTCTGTTAATTTCTTGCTGCCAGGCATATACATTTTAATAACGTATTTCCATTCCTTCACTATGAGGCACTAAATAAGTAAAAAAGAGTTAATTTATTTGTAGACTAATTAAGCTTTTTCCTAGCTCTGCATGCTTAGATGATAATTTTCTTAAAATAAGCTTGCTTGCTGTTTGAGTTTATTCAAAGTCCCTGTCCTTGGCATTTAGAAATGAACCTTACACTGTTGTAAAAATAGGATAAAAATATATTTTTGCAGCTGAAGAGGTTATAAGTGTGTGTCCTAGGTAGGAGAAAAGACGATGGTAGATATTTTACGTAGTGATATGGTGTGCAACAGGTGATCATATTCATTCATCAAAAGTTTACTGTAAGCATTAACCGGTGGAACACAAGAACCTGTGGAGCGGACAAAGATTAATTATACCTGTGCTCATACAGTAATGTTTGTGTTCCAAACAAATTATATTTGCTTCTGTTTAAATGATGCATAAATCTGATACGTGCAGATGAACGTGTGTTCAGGATGAGTGAGCACACTTGTTTGAATGTCATATTTATCCCTGTATTTTGTCAGAAAATTAACTTCTTTGGAGTTTGCGCTTGAGCTGAGCATATGGTTGTTGATCTCTGGAGATGACAGCCTATCTGAGCAATAGCTCCTTATGGCTCGAGCTCTCCTCTGCTGGCAGATGCTTTGGGCTTTTCTACAATTAAGTGGAGATCATCACTGTTTTCTTTGAGCACTGCTGTGCCTTGTACTCTGAAGTGTTTTGTTAATCACTGTCTGCCTTCGACAGAAGCTGCCAAAGCTCTCATTAAGTTTGAATTTTGAGATGTCATGCTCGAATGATGGAATTTCATCCCTTTTCTGCATGAATGGAATTGGCTATGGAAAGGTGCCAACAAAAAAAATCATGACACTGAAGTATATTTGCTTTGCATTTCACCACCGAAACAAAAGAGAGGGAGGAGGGGAAAAGAAAACTTTCTTTCTGTTTGCCTCAGATCCAGAGCAAAGACTGGCTGGTGTGGTTTCCTGGAAGATAATAATCGTAAGGTCTTCACCTTATCGTCTGTAGGGCTTATGTTGTTACTTTCTATGAACAATCTGTCACTGTCTTGTTCACACTGTGAACTTTAAACCACCTTCCCAAAAATCTTTTGATGAATGCCACTTACTGTGGTGCTGGCAAGTGTAGTTAAAGATGCTCAGTGAGAATGAAAAAAAAAAATAGACAAATTAATTTAAAAAAAATCAACATTTAGTTTGAGGCAGGAGCTCCGGTGATGACATTCTGATGAACTATAATAGGAGCATAAACTAATGTTACTTTTGCCCTTCAAGAAGAATTGCATGCACATGTGCAATCAGAAAACAAAATGCATCTGTTGGCTGCTTAATGATTTGAAGCGGGAAACTAAGCGTTGTGGGAAATATGGTATGAAAAGACATTGCCCATTTCTTTCAGTGGATTTAAATGCTTCAACTGTATTAGTAAAGCTAAGCTTGGAAGAAAATGTTGGACTAATTAGCAGCAGTGCCTAATAATTTCTGTCATATTCTGTATAGCAGTTTATGAAGGCAAAATGCATAGGCTCCAGGCAAAGAAAAGTGCTCTCCACTGTTGAACTGATGTTTTCTGTCCTGTTGACAAGAAAATTTATGAATATGTTGTTCAACTCATGAATGTAATGTCACTTGTATGTTCTTGCTTTGTCTCTGTTGTTTTCTATTAAATTCTGAATGTATGAATACCTGCCAGTTGTGGAGAACAAAAGGATTCCCAGTGGGTAATGTGTCTTAAAAACCTGAACCCAAACCAAGTAGGAACAAAAGCCAAGGTTATCCGTGCTCTTCTGAAGAGACGGATCTTAACAGAGTGCAGTGTCTGTTTATTTCTGCTGCTGTAAAACACAAAGCTCCAATCAGGTTCCTATGGGATGGTAGTTACCTAAAAAAAAAAACAAACAAAAAAACCCCAAAACAATAAAAACCAAACAAACAAAACCACAAAAAAAGGCCCCAAACTTATACAAAATAATTGATCTTGTACAAAACCTGTGTACATAACTTGGACAGGTAAAAACATATTTTATATTTCATGTCAAGCTTTGTGTGCGAGAGGCAAGAATTTCCCTCTTAAACTTGATATTTTTTAAGTTTTCATGCTTTTGCAGCATACGCTTAAAAAGCACACTTACGGATATACAATTTCTATCCTGCAATGTTTTGCCTGGATATACACCTTTATCTTATTTCTTGATTCTTCTTGCACATCTGCTAATTTAGTAAAAGTATCTGATACCTGACAGATATGAATCACAGAATGGTTGAGGCTGGAAAAGCATCCCTGGAGATGCTGGAGTCCAACTCTCCTGCTCAAAGTAGAGTCAACTACAGCAGGTTGCCCAGGACAACATCTAGTCAGGTTTTGATTATCTCTGTAGCTAGAGATTCCACAAGCTGTGGCCCAACATTTGACCACCCTTAGAGTAGTAGAAGATTTTTCTTATGTTCTGATGGAATTTGCTATGTTTCAGCTTATGCCTGTTACCTCTTGTTCTGTCACTGAACATCACAGAAGAGACTCTATCTCTGTCCTCTGTACTCCACCAGGTATTTGTGAATACCGATAAGATCCCCCTGAGCCTTCTCTTCCCCAGGCTGAACAGTTCCAGCTCTCTGAGTCTCTCCTTGTATGAAAGATTCTTCAGTGACTTAATTACCTTTGTGGCCCTTTTCTGAGTTTTCTCCAGTATTTCCTATGTCTTTCTAATACTGGAAAGCCCAGAACTGGACAGAATGTCCCAGGTGTGTTTCACTGGGGCTGAGCAGATGTGAAGGATCAGCTTTCTCAACCTGTTGGTAACTCTTCACCTAACACAGCACAGGAGGCTGTTGGCCCTTGCTGTGAAGGATTACTGCTGGCCCACGGTCAATTTGTTGTCCACACTGACCCTCAGCTGCTTCTCTGCCAACCTCCTTTCCAGCTGGTCAGTGCCCAGCCTGTACAAGTGCCTCGTGTTATTCCTCCTGACACACAAGACTTCACATTTTCCTTTGTTAGAATTCACAAGCTGTACTTTGTGCTGCTGAACACAGCATTTTAAACTCATCAGTTCAACGAGCTCTCAGTCCACCTCACTGTCCATTTGTCTAGTCTATACTTACTTCATCAGTTTGTCTATGAAGGTGCTATAACAGACAGGTTGAGAGCTTTGCTAAAGCCAAAACAGGCAAGATCCTCTTCTCTCCATGAATCCACCAAGACCATCATTTCCTTGTAAAAACATATGAGGTAAGTCAAGCATGATTTTCCTTTGATAAATCCATATCAGCTACTCTGAATCACCATCACATCTCTGATATCTGACACCTCTACTCTGTTCTTGTGAGATGACACCTGGAGCACTGTGTCCAGCTCCGGAGTCCTCAGCACAGGAAGGACATAGACATGTTGGAATGGCTCCAGCAGAGGCCACAAAGATGCTCCAAGGCCTCAAGCAAGTCTGCTATGAGGACAGGCTGAGAGAGTTACAAGTTATTCAGCCTGGAGAAGAGAAGGCTCTGGGGACACTTCATAGCAGCCTTCCAGTGCCTAAAGGAGGCCTACAAGAGAGATGGGCAGGGAGTCTTGATCAGGGAGGGGAGTGATAGGATGAGGCGTAATGCTTTTAAACTGAGAGAGGGTAGATATGAGATGAGATCTCAAGAAGAAGTTCTTTGCTGTGAGGGTGGTGAGACCCTGGCCCAGAGAACATTGCCCAGAGAAGCTGTGGTTGCCCCATCCCTGGACCCCAACCCTGGAGGGGTTCAAGGCCAGGTTGGAGGGGGGCTTGGAGGAACCTGGTTTGGTGGGAGGTGTCCCTGCCCAGGGCAGGGGTGTTGGAATGAGATGATCTTTATGGTCCTTTCCAAGCCAAACCATTCTATAACTCTATCAGTATGTTTGGAAATGACCTACAAGAGGGCTGGGTCCCTCTCCTTCCAGGAAACAAGTTGAAGCTGACCAGCTTTCAGTCCATTTGATCCTCTTTCTTACAGTATTTGGAGATCAGGTTAACTTTTATCCCTTTCTTAGGAAGGAAGAAACCTCGCCCAATCACCTTGACCCTTCAGAGCTGATTAAGAGTGGCCTGACAATGACATTGTCCACCTTTCTCAGTGCTCATGGGGGCAAAGAATGAAACTACCAGCTTTCTGGATTATACAAAGAAAATTGAGAAAATTTTCAATACATTTAAGACTTCACATGGCTGCCCATATTGACTTAAAGAATATAACTAAGAGGCTGGACATAAGTATATTGCTTTTGGAGAAAGCAGGCTTTCTAAAGCTGCAAAGTTTTTAATGAAGATTGTCTTTTTGTTAAATTAATGAGCTTAAGATTCTGACCCTAAGCACTTGGTGCAGCAGAAATCCTGAAGAAATAACCTTGTTGATATGAGGTCAGTTGCAGTGCATTGAGGTACATAGAGGTCATCTTTGTCTTCAGATATATTTCGTCGTTATGAACAACAGAAATTTATACAAGCAAAATCTGTTCACTGGAAATGGTCATGTTTAATTGTGTAAGCTTATTAGCACATCCTTGTCATCTCAAAAGCACCTTGGCTTAGTAAATCCACAATTATTCTAAGTAGCATTTTTTAAAATAAAGTATATTAATTTTATTTCTAAGTGCTTGGCAGATAGATATAGAATTTGAGATTTTCAGCCTCTTTTATGGAATTCTGAGAGGTACCTAAAATTCAAAGAGTGACCACAAGAAGTTTTGAGGTGTGGGAAGATCAGACTTTTTCTTATTGCTGTTTATTTTTTTGTGCCCCAGAAGGTCTTGGGAGAAAATATGTGAGGTTATGGGGAGTTTCCCCAATATTTTCCTTCTCCCTGGAGAACACTGGTCATATTTCTGCCTCACAGGAACAATGAGTTGATTGCAGCTAACAAGATCTCCAGGATACCTAACTGTGCTTTCTTGCTCTCTGGAGAGTTGCTGGCTTGCTCACTTGCCTTTACGTTACTGTGTTTGTATAAGTAATTTCTACATTGATATATTCTATAATTATATGGTGACAACTCGTCAATCCATTTTACTGACGTCTCTGATCCATATGTTATATGGGAGAGTGAAAAAGTTGACCAACTTATGGTCTTCTCAGGTTTAAACAATTTTAGAATTAGTATTCCTTAAGTGTGTGTATTTTGGAAAACAACTTCATTTTGACTATTATGATAATGGTAATAAACTTGATGTAATGCTGTTGTTCAGAGAATATTTTTATTGTGTAAGACTAGAACTGCAAATTTAGGGTTAAGAATTCTTTCTAGTTTTTTAGAGCCAAAGGATATAATATTAGATACAGGACTGCATCTTCCATTGCAAGAGAGCTCAGTTCATTTTTAATTGAAAACAGCTGAGAAACAAGTCCCTTCAAGAAAGGGTGCTGTTAGAAAGAAATAGACAAAGTAACAACAAGCCAAGCAACAACAGAAGTTTCAGGTATTGCAGGAATCTTCCGAGAGCTATTGCTGAATCGGTGATAGTGGAAGGAATACAACTTAATGAGAGGTCTGGAGCAATAAGAATGTAGTTGTTCAGTTAATTGATGTTACTAAAGCTGTATCTGTAAAAATAACTAGCCTAAAGCCATTGAAATTTACCAGCTTGTACAGGCTGAATTCCGTAAATACCAACAGCATAATGAATCCTGCTGAGTTCAGTCAGAATCTCTGTTTATTGATGTCTGTGAAAGTTGGATTTGGCCCATGTAAAAGAATACAAATCCTCAAAAGATCTAGGTAGCTGTGGCTCCCAGGAGGTCTAAGGTTTTTTTTTGTTTTCTGTACTAAAAATAAATATGGTTATCTGTATTTACAGTTCTCTGTTGTAGAAGAAAAGTATGTAATGGCACACAGAAATTATATATCACCTGTCATTTTGAAGTGTTCTGGGTTTCTGGTTGATTGGCATTCTCTATGTAAGAAATCAAGAATCTAACCCATGGTAAATGGATAAAGTAGTACAACCTCCGTCTGAGTATCAACTAGATCTCTTCACCCTTGACATTTAACTTGGGCAAGAGAATGGTGCTACTACCATGTAGAAGAGGAATTGCTAAATTCTTTCACTCTTAGATGAGGAATCACGTATGATGTAAGCCATGTTGCTGGCACTGCCCAATTAGCACAACATAGCCAAAAAGACATTGTGGAAAACAGTCTTTTGAAATTAAACACATTATTAGAAATGTTTAGAAATTCTATTAAAAGTGTTCTGAAATTCAAGAAAATCATAAAGGAAAAAGACCAAATGCAGTTAATTCAGAAGCTTTCTTATTAATATTCGAGTCCAGTGGAGGGCTATGAAGATGATCAAGGGACTGGAGCATCTCCCTTATGAGGAAAGGATGAGAGACCTGGGGCTGTTTAGCCTGGAGAAGAGACGACTGACAAGAGACCTACAGGGCAGGGGGCAAGAGGATGGAGCCAGACTCTTCTCAGTGGTGCCCGGACAGGACAAGGGGCAAGAGACACAAGGTGGAACACAGGAAATTCTGCCTCAGCATGAGGAAAAACATCTTTATTTTGAGCGTGCCAGAGCCCTGGACCAGGCTGCCCAGACAGGGTGTGGAGTCTCCTTCTCTGGAGATATCCAAAACCCACCTGGTTGCACTCTTGTCCAACCTGCTCTGGGTGACCCTGCTCTGGCAGGGAGTTAGACTGGATGATGTCCAAAGGTCCCTTCCAACCCCTACCATTCTTTGATTCTGTGATTAAGGTAATATAATTTAGGAATACAAAAAACTGTGTGATACTATGGAATGGTGTAGTACTGTAGAGAACCACACCACCTACTCGTAAACCTACATGGTAAAAGAAACGTTATTTATGATTGGGTAAAAAACTTGCATAGAAGCAGTTACCTTGGTGTAATTGCAGCCTGAAGTTACCCCACAGCAACTTGTTTTTGTGACCATTTACATCATCTAGATTACCTGTACAACCCTGCCTCTCTTTTTGGAGGGAATATATTTTTGAAACCTGGAAAGCTTTGTTTCCCAAGGACATCCTCCTTGTGAAAGCCATTCCATGAGCTACACATTGTCGAGGAAAGTTGTCAGAGCCAGAATATGAAGTGCTGTGTGACCCTCTTTCTTTATGCAGTGGGTAGAAACTGTCTCAGAAGAGCATCCTCTTGGAAAATATATAATTTCTCAAATTCAAAGAGAATTCCAGTATTGACAGTAAGCTAGGATGTTCTTAGACTTTATTCAATGGTTCAGAAATTTGCCTGATGAAAGCGATAATAAGAAAATATATTAACATTTACAAATGTATACAATGTCCTTTAGAAAACAGCTCCAATTTCTAGTTCATTTGTGTGTTTCTCAGAAAAGAGGCACTTAAGCTGTTTCCTAAAATATTAACTTAAGGTGCTTGAGTACCTTCCATGATGAAAATATTGTCCAAATGGAGATCCTGTAATTTTATGTCAGATGCAAAAATGTCCATGAGTAGGTTTTTCTTTTGGAAATAAGATACTTTAGACATGAAAGTCCAGACCATCCTGTAAATGCAGATTGATGACAGGTTTGCCGTAAATGCATAATGCAAAGGAACATATGAGATACTCAACTCCGGTAAATCAATTTTGCTTTACTACCTTTAGAGCAGCATCACTAATTTTACTGGTAGGAGGCTTGCTCCGTTGCCTTGCAGGTTTTGGATAACCCCTCAGTGTGTTTCCATAAAATAAAAACCTTTATGTCAGACCATGATGCACAATCCTGCGTGCCTGTGTTCGATACTGCTTAGAGAAAGTATGTTCTCAAAAGTGCCGGCTCAACACTCTGAAATGCAAAAGCCAAGCTCAGTGTGAATAGTCAAAAACGCGTATACACGCAAGGTGACAGGTCTGACACCATCTTTTGAAATCTGATGCTTTCAGGGTGTGTAAAATGGAAACGATTTTCCTCCATTTATTAGCACCATGTGGGAGAAGCAATAAAAAAAAATAAAAAAAATAAAAATAAAATAAAATAAAATGCTGATCCAAAAACATGAAGCAGGGTTTGCAGCAGCTTTTGCCACGCGGCATACGTGTCTTTGAAGCGAGAGGCAGGCATGTCACACGCCTTTCTTTGAACTGAGGTGTTGCAGGAGGTAGCAGTGACATGGCACAGCTTGGTGGCTTTCGGCAGCTGAAGCTGCAGGTACCTGACGTGCCTCTTCCTTCCACCGAGGCGTCGCGCGGTTCCGCGCCTTCCCACCGCCTTTGTTTTTTGGAGCACAATTGACGAGCGGAGCCAGCACGGAGATAATATATGTAATGTGTGACATTAGGGCGTCCAAACTCGTGTCGCCAGGCTTTCATATTGTGAGATAGGAGGCTTTACCTCGAGCAGAGGAATGCATTTTTATTTATTTGTTCCAGGTGTTTCTGTGCCATCTGTCGTTATCACATATGTCAAGAGATAAGTCCTTTGCAAAATATGGCTCCTGCTTGAGGGAAGGGGCATAACTTCAGATAACAAAATAACCAGGAAGCTTATTTTTTGTAAATATCCTCAATCAAACATTTTCCACTTTAATACATGTTCATATATAGGTATCAATATACTCAGTCTTAGTTGTTACTAATTATTAAAGCTCTACTGCGTGTGTTTGCTACCCCTTTCCATAGATTTCCTTTAGCTGCATCCACTTAATTGTAGAAGAAAAAAAAATTATGGAGGAGGTTTGGTCCTCAACAAAAGGAGGAGAATCCTTTGCCTTTGGAAGTGGCAAAGGATTTCTAAGGAGGAAAATACACTTTAAGTACACAAAAGACTCTTAAGATTTTAATTAATTTTGTAGTTCTTGTTTGGGTATTGTTTGAAACAGCTACCTTGGAGTAATTGCATTTATCTGATTTAATGTACAGTGATTAATACAGAGATAAGTATCAGCCTGGCATAATGTATGGTTTACAGAAAAACATTGCATTAATAATGGTTAAAGCCAGCCAGGTTTCATATATTAACCTCTGTAACTTTTCCTGTTTAAATTTAGACCATAATAAATTGTTGTATCTGTGGCTTAGGACAAAATGAAGACACAGCTTTCTTAAAATATATATGTATAAAATCTTATCCTAAATAAACCATCCCTGCTGAGGCAAAAGTGTTACTTTCTTTTAAATTATTTATCTGTGAAGAATTTCTACCTTCTTTTGTGCTTAGTTTGTATTGCAAATCTTAAACACTGTCTTCTAATAATTTATCTGTCACCTTTGCAATTATTTGTGTTTACTTTAACTGAAGTCACAAAGGATATTAATATGCTTTTGAAACTGGCAAAAATATGCACATTGATGAAAAGCAGGTATTTTTTTTAAAGCACCTGTAAGTCTTTGAACTCAATTTGGGGGTTGGGGAGGGTGGAAAGAAAAGACGTGACATTCTTTTGTTTCCAGAGGGCAGAACGAGAGCAAAGCGCGTTGCTTGTTGTTTGCATTTTGAAATTTATATTTTAATCAGTTACATGTGGCAGTGCAGAGCAGATCCTGTGTGCTGGTGGGGACCTTCATCCTCCCTTGGAAAGAGAAACGCTTTGCCTGGCTGCCAACCCGAGCCACGTCTTGCTCCTCCAGCCAACAAGGCCCCAAGTAAAGGGGAAGAAAATCCTGCCTCAATCTGGGAATATGCAAGAGCTATGCTTTACCATGAGCTGATAAACACAACCTTCTCTGCACATGGGCTGTTGTTTAGAAGGTGTCCTGACCCTTCCCCACCCAACTGTGAGGTGCCTTTGCTACATTTGTGTTGGTGTTGGCGTTTACCTGGCTCTGTGGTCAGCTGGACCAGGGACCATGCATCTGCAGAATAATAATTTTCAGTTTATTTTTGTCGACTCGCTTCCTGGGTTCATTTTCATCCAGATCAGTTCCCTGTTGGTAAGCTTAGAATTTGCAAATCAGGCAAGGATGGGCAGTACCGGGGATGGAGACCCACTACAAGAGGGTCTAAAGAGACAAAAAAAAAAAAAAAAAAGATGGTCAAGGAATGACAGAACCATGAAAGTTATGGTAAATAAAAACTTGTCTATCATATTTTGTATAAGTATACAAGCTAGGAGTATGTGAATGAAATTAACAGCTAACGCCTTTAAAAAAAAAAAACAACAAAAAAACAAAAACAAATATAAAATACACTTTCTGTGCAGCCCAGAGAGGGAATTTTTTTTTTCCCCAAAAGAGTGATATAGAACTGAAAATTTGTTAAAAAGCAATTACAGAAATTCATGAAAGAAATTTTCATTGAGGGCTGTTAAGCACAATGACAAGTCTGTCTCAGATATTCTCGCTGATGAAACTGCCACAAGAGTTTGCAGAAGGGAATATCGGTGTGTGCTTTCTCTCTTTCTTCAGGCACCTGCTTTTGGCCACTGAGTGAGGATGGGTACTGCTCTGGACGGACCTCTTCAGTCTGAACCATTCTTATGTACTTAATAATGTAAAGTTTTTTTCACACTGCTTTGCCAATATGCTTCAACCTTTGAAGAATAGAAGGCCAGAAGATTGTTTTGACCCACTGACGACTCAGTGCTTGCCTTCTGTGAAGGGAATTGCTGATATGGGCATCAGTTCAGGCGACTTGCAATGGTAATTTTATCCTGTGAACCTCTTCTTTTTGGAATTAAGTTGAGACTATGATCTCATCGTATTTTAAAGTTTACAAGATAGGTAATCTTAGTCAATATTTAGTCAAATATAACATTTGTGTTCAAACTGAAAAAAAAAATGCAAAATTGTAAGGAAATTAAATGTAAGAAAAAGAGTAAAATGAGGGAAATGCTTGGGTATATATACATATCCCCTTTCTTTCAAAACGTTTCCAAAGGTTCTGCTCATACACATTGTCTTCTATAGCAGCATGCTCCATGGAATAATTATGCAAATGATCACTAAGGAAACAAGCATTAAGTATTTTATTTTAATATATGAAAAATTTAATGCCAAGTTTGGATTTTGGGTGGAACATGCTGTTTTCAGCTTTTTTTTCCAGATCTATCTAAAATCAGCTAAACTTTTGAAAATTATTTTTTCCTAAATTAACAGTAATTCCTCCACTTCTTCCCTCCTCTAATTTGTGAGCCACATGGAAATCTGTTGTCTAAATTCATAGACTAAAAATGTTATTCTTCACCTTAAAACCTACGCAATTATTACAGCATTCATTTGGTGTGACTGCTCAAGAAGAAATAGCTGAAGTCAAAACTTGACTGGAACACTTTCATCTTTTATCCTTGCAGAAGAAATGTTGTCTAGAAATTTGAACAATGTAAAACTCTACAAGTCAGTTCCTTATTTCTTAGGTCTGAAATCAGACTGCGTATATTCACTTGACAACAAAGTGTTCCATAATTTAAGCCAAGTTTATAACCTAAAAGTAATTTAATATTTAGATTCAAAACATGAATTGAGTTCTTATATGTCACTTTTATCTTTGTATTATAGAGTATTAGAGTAATTACAGTGTAACAAACAAGAACTGTAGTAATCAAGCAGAAAAGTAATATCTATATAACCTGTAGAAGGTGTATAAACAATTAGTGTCATATTACCTTTCCCTGAAGGGTACATACAAAGAATTTAAAATGAATGATCTCAGGACTCAGTGGTCTTATATATCTTTTCCAACCTGAACGATTCTTTGATTCTGTGTAGTTTAAGTTACAATAATGCTGGAAGAATCACTTTCATACACGTTTTGGAAGGCTTTGGAAGCCACACTGAGCGACTCGTCCTCTATCTTGATACAGGAATGTTCATAGTCTCAAATAATATGCTCATAGTTCTCTAGTCTGGGGTCTTGAACAACATTCTCTATTTACGGATTATTTTATGTAAATATATATTATTTATGTGTACACTCTACAGAAAGAAAAAAAAATAAATGGATTTTTCCTTGGCACATGTGAGAATGAATGAAATTATTGTTATGAATAATATCATCTATGAAGGGCTGTTGTAAGTAAAGTCGGGAAGTATTACTCTGACACTGTATAGGCAGTTTGCTATACATGGGAGTTATCTGCTACATTAAGTGCCTGAAGGTTGAATGGACATTTACTAAACTTAAGTAGAATGTTATGTACCATTTCATTTAGCTTGTTCTTAACTGGATAAAGTCCAGTTAAAATACGACGTCTATGCACTCAATGCATATAAGTTCCCATAGACTTTTAACTCCCTCTCTCCTCTGCCTCCACTTCTCCCTCCCTCCCCACCACTTCCCAGCCCAGGTTTTCATCCAGAACAACGTTTAATTGTATGCTCTAGTTGTTTCCTTTCTTTTTTCTTAATCACAGAATCACAGAATCTTCTAGGTTGGAAGGGACCTTCAAGATCATC
>JAOXJM010015319.1:0-16339 GCA_026413425.1 Tringa solitaria
GATGGATGGGCTGAGACCAATGGAATGAGGTTCAATAAGGCCAAGTGCCGGGTCCAGCACTTCAGTTCTTGAACTGGGGAGCTCAGAACTGGAGACAGTACTACAAATGTGGCCTCACTAAGACAGAGTAGAAGGGGAGGATAACCTCCAGAATACCATTGGCCTTCTTGGCCACAAGGGCACATTGCTGGCTCATGCTCAACTTGTTGTCTACCAGGACCCCAAGGTCCCTCTCTGCAGAGCTGCCTTCCAGTTGGTCAGCCCCTAACTTGTAACGGTGCATGTGGTTATTGCTCTCTAGCTGCAGGACCCTACACTTGCCCTTGTTGAACCTCATCAGGTTCATCTCTGCCCAAATCTCTGGCCTTTCCAGATCTTGCTGTATGGTGGCACAGCCTTCTGGTGTATCAGCCACTCTTCCCAGTTTTGTGTCATCAGTGAACCTGCTGAGGGTACACTCTGTCCCTTCATTCATGTCATTGATGAATATGTTGAATAAGACTGGACCCAGTACTGACCCCTGGGGAACACCATTAGTTACAGGCCTCCAACTGGACTCTGTGCCACTGGTCACAATCCTCTGAGCTCTGCCACTCAGCCAGTTCTCAATCATTGTCCACTCATCTAACCCACATTGAAGCTCTTCTCCATCAAACTACAAAGCTCTTAGTGGTTGTTCATCAACACAACCTTTTTCAGTTAACAGCTTTCTAGCCTAAGTTACATATTAAATGTGTTTTTTATTTAGGACAGATGATGATTGGGGTCCTCATGTTTGCATAAGGGCTGAGACAGCTACTTTTTGTACTTTAATGGCACAATTAGTGCCCAGCATAGCATTGACATCACTCATCACAGATGTTCATCTGAGATACTCAGTACCTTTTTAAAGAAATCTTCCAAATATGCCTTAATAACTTGCAAAGTTATCTGAGGGAATGAATTGCAAACAGTATGAACCTGAATTTACATGTGCATTCCTCACTAACACCACTGAACTAACAGCTGCAGTCAGACATAAATAACAGTGAATGTCAAACTTTGTAAAGAGTTGTTTTTGGGGTAGTATTTGTATCTTCATGTGCGTAAAAATGTTGATCTATAGCAGCTTTGACTACATTTTTCACTTTAATCATATTAAATGATGAGGTACATTCAGCAAGACTAAAAGGCCAATTAATTTTATAGGAGAGTAGAAACTGATTCTCAGAAATGTTTTAGATATATGTCTTTTGAAGGTAACATTTTGGAAACAGAGATACCCGCTACTCTGATAAGCGGTGATTAAGATTTCCTTCTGTGAGCATGCATTCTCAGCTGGACTGGATAAAAAGGGATGTTGCATGATGTTATTCTGCATATGTACTAACCTTTAAGACATACACATCAACCTCTACTCATTGAGTATCCTTGATTTTCTTTTTAAAAAATCACTTCTATTATACTGACCATTGTCGATGTAAAAACCCCAGAAAATTAGGAGCATGTAATTGTATATGTTTGTGTAGATTCTTTTAAATTAAACACAGTAAGAGAGAAAATGGTAAGAGTGGAACAAGAAAAATATGAAAGGTGTTCACAATTAAGTAGTGAATTCAATAGGAAAATCTGGCTTATTTCTGTTATGCTTCGCCCTCCGACTCTTCTGTTGGCTTTACATTAGCATTAAGACAGCAGTATTATTATTCCTAGTGATTCACTGAGGTATTATGAATATGTAAAATATTAGGAGCTTTTAATGTCTATGGTTTGTCTGTCTTAGATATTCGAAGGAATAATTGAAGCCAATCAATTCCTGATAAATTGCATACAGATGAATTCCATTATGGAAGAAAACAATGTGGTTTAATAATTCTTCTCACAACACACAAAAATGTTGATTTCAATCAGGTTTCTAAAAACAATACCTCCTGTTCATTTTTTCCCTCATAACACTGATTGATTTACAGGTTAGTATGTCATAATATTTTTGTTTCTCCATTTATTATTAGGCAACATATTAAAGGACTATCTATTCAGAGGAATATTTGATAAGTTTCTATTTTCTCCCTCTTTTGTTTAATCATTGCTGTCCTCCTGAAAAAAGCAAAAATATATTTTTATAAACAATTGGCAACAAATTCAATTTTATTTATGCATTAAAATAAACCTACCAAAATCAGGTGAGAATTACATTATCTGGCCTAGGATCAATTTCTTCTCTTTTTTTCCCCTCTTTTAATCATAAGCAATAATATTTAATGTTTACCAAACAGGAATTGTATAACTTAAAAAATGAGAGGTTTTCAGGGTAATATCGTAGATTGTATTGTTGATTCATAAACAGTATCTGTTAAGAAGGGAGAGACTGGTGATGAATAAATAATCAATGACAGGAAGATTCTAGACCTTTAAATGTCAGTAGCAGGGTCAGGTAAGCACAACTAATGATATAGTTATTATAATTAAAAAATTATTTATCACATGGTCAAGACTGTTGAAATTTGATACTTAATTCTGGCATGTTGTATCTTGCTTTGCGATTTATTGGTTTAAGTTAATGATTTTAATTTACTTCTCAAACTGTGTGAAAACCACTGATAGCTGCAAGAAAGCAGGACATGAAGTATATAATTTTGTTTGACAGAAATCTGACTCATCATTATCAGTTCTCCTAATGGTGGCCTTCCTCAGCTGGCTGTAGAGGAGCAACATATGCAGATGTTTAGTCACTGTTCATGCTCAGCTGCTGGCCTAGGATTTACAGCAGGATAGTGCCTGAAGGTTTGCTCACATTCAGCATTATGCTATCACCTGAGGTGTAAAACCTGTGTGACTTTCTTTTAATCTGTTTAAGTTCTTGGTAATGAGCCCAGTTGTCTTCACACAGGGTGCAGCTGTGTGTCAAGACTTTGGGACAACATTGTATTTTCATATCAGAAATCTACCTGACTGTATGAGAACCTTCAAGAAAAGACTAGTTTATTCACAAGTTATTGATGAAAGAAAAAGGAAGGAAGGAAGGAAGGAAGGAAGGAAGGAAGGAAGGAAGGAAGGAAGGAAGAGAGGAGAGAGAGAAATCTCTTCTACTGTTTTTCTTTTATAACTTTTGGGAAAAGGGAAAAGTCAAGGAGTTAATAATACTGGTTATTAACGGAAGACAGACAGAAGAGAGCATTGCATCCCCCCTGAATACAGATGAATCAGAAAATATCTTGATACCCATTAGTTTACATGAACTAGAAATAATGTCATTTTGGGTTCTCTGGAGTAATTCACCAGGAAGAAATCAGAATTTCTCATTACTTGAGAGATTCTTAAATACAGTAATTCATTTTAAAAAAACCCTACAACAACAAACCACATGTAATCACATCCAACCTTCCAGTGTGGCCATGACTTTTTTCAAATTTCTACTCATATTTGTATTTCTTTTCATTATGAACAGGTCCTTCAGAAGGGAATTTTTAACCCGGCAAACCAGTAACCCTAGCTGTCTGCTACATTTATGTGATGGATGTTTCTTCTCCAAGCAAATTGCAACCAATGCAAAAAACACTTCAAATTTACCAGAGTTGAGTATATAAGCATTGAGTGGGAGTGGCACTATCATGCTTAGAAATTAATGCTGGGATATCACATTTTAAAGAAGCTCAGTTTCTACCTAGCTTGCTTTACAGAGACATAGACATGTAACCAAACATGAAGAGGACTCATATAGCTCAAAAACTGAAATAGAAGGTCCTCACTTTGCTTTATCTCTCTCTTCTCCCCTCAGGAAACAGTATTTGGCTGACAAAAGTGCATTGTTATTACTGGTGAAATGCCTGTTTATGTAAAATGCTAGAAAACATTTAAGTAAAATTATATTTAAAAAAAAAAAACAACAAAACAACAACAAACAATTCAAACCATAAACCTCCAAGGACATTCACTTGCAATAAGAAAAGATTGACTGGCTGACTGGCATGTTACCATATTGCATACCAAGCTATTCCCATAAATAATTATGATTGTTTTCTATTCCCTCACTAAAATATGTTAGTCTCATCAGAAATAAAAAAAATAATTCTAGTGATTAGACTTTCTTTACCATGCATCCTGACATATAAGCACTGGTGTTGATCATAAACAAGGACACCAAGAAACGAGATGCTGGAATATCTCACTCCCAGGGCCTGATCTCTGTGCGTAATTAAAGATAAGCTAATGGGCTCTTCAGATTGTGAGAAATATTAAGGGCCTCAGAAAGGTGAAAGGAAAAAAATTGCTGAATCTAGTCAGTAGGAAGGCTTAGCACTTTATCCAATATTTATGCAAGTTGCTACATCCTCTGTAGGGTAGACCCCCACAATACCATTACTAAGCAATTGTGTTGGAGACCTGAATGAGAAACAGCAAGCAACAGTGACATCCACATCCACCTACCTAGTAAGACCTAACAGGTGGTAAATCTGAAAATCCTGCAAAATTGGCTGATACAACCAGACTACAATAGAAAGCTATTATCTCCCTATGGTGTACTTTGTCCCAGAAAAGTCTATCTCTGTCTCTCTAGACTACAATGGAGTCTAGAGCTACTAAACTCTTAATTTAGGTGCTTTGGTAAGGGCACTAGAGTTAGGGTTGCAGAACACAGTCTGTAGCCCAATGTTTTCTGGACCATGCTGGAAGAATTTAGATGTCATTTGTTTTTAGCATTGTTTTTGAACAACAACATCAGATTTAGACAAATGAAATCTGCTTAAGGCTTGTGTAAGGCAAGCTGCAAGCCTGCAGTATTATTAGGGAAAATAGACATGTTTTTATTTTATTTTTTACATGCTTCTATTTTTCTCTGGGATGGAACACTCACAACAGTTTCTTTGCATGTCTAACGTAAAGGCTGGATTTTGCTCCCATTTATTGTTGGTTTTGGCTTTTCTAAACTTTTCTCATGCACAACATTTTTAGTAGTCTTTTTTGACATAAGGAAAAGTATCTAAATAATTACTTTGTGTGTGTGTCTATAATTACTTTAATTAAAATTATAATCCGATTTTTAAAATTGAATGAAATTCTCTTTGTCTGGCAAATTACCTAAGCTGTAACAGAAGAAAAACTGAAAACAGAGAAAGCAAGCAGCTGACTGACAACCAGATTTCTTCTGACTTTTCTCAAATAGAAAAAGTGAAGTTCTTAGACCAGGAACTTTCTGTGTAAGTTAACAGCAATTTTGTCCAGAGTAGGTCTCTTCACCACCACCACCCCCCTCAAAATAAAGGCAAGACAATTAAATTTAAAGCAACAAAAACATATTACAGGATCAGTTTGAGAACTGGTAACTTTCACTGATAGAGACAGCATATCTTTAGATATATTTGCCGGTATTAAGTACTGTTACCTAAAACCTTGCTGGGTGTATGCACTAGATGTCATAAACTTTGGAAACTACATACTCATAGGCCTGTCTAGTGTTTGCCAGGAAAAGTGGTTAGGTGGGTGGGTTTTGAGAGATAAGCTAAAGGGTGCCTGTAAGATACTTTGTGAATAACATGCTATAAATAATGAACAGCAAGACTCCTGTCCTGGTGACAGAACAGGTATTTTTGAGGATCTGTGTTCTTAGTAATGTTATTCCCACTGTCTCTATCCTAATAAATCTGTTTTCTCATTTAGTATTTATATGTATACTTTCCCTGAATCTATAAGATATAAATTCAAATATAGGAAGCTAGGTAGTATTAAAAATATTTTAAGGAAAATAAAAAGCTTAAGGAAGTTGGTCAAATTCAGTCCTTACAGAAAACTCAGAAGAATGGCAATGCAGCAAGTGTGACAGATATCAGTTCAAAAGCCTACTACTAGTTATTATTGCTACTCTGTCACCATTTTATTATGGTGACACTAAGGAGGAGAAGACAAGGAAATGCATCATTCCTTTAGAAGGTAAAAGGGACAAGGGAACATGTTGTGTGGGAAAATGCAACATGTTATACACTTAACGGTAGTTCCACATGCAGCCACCTTCATTCTGATTGTAGTAATATAATTGATATTGTTCCAATCAGAAGTATACAAGAAAGAAGAAAATGGCTTCATATGTTCCTAAGAAGGCCAAGTCTTATCCCGATTAAGTATGTAAGGATAGTGTTCTCATCTGCCCATGTTTTACTTGTAAAAATATCTTTTCATTCTGTGGTAAGTGGAGAAATACTTTAACAGATAACAGTTTTGTGGGTTTCTTTAGGGGGTTGGTTTTTTTTTTCAGCTACTTTTTTTTTAAGTGCTTTTAATGAGCCTTATAACATCTGCTGTTAATACTAAAGCAACGTAGTTTAGTTCTTTTGGTCTTATGAGCAGATTTAAAAGAAATGATACTGATTGGTGTTTCTGATGTTGCTTAAATCTGTACAGTCCTTGCAGTGTGGTTCAGTTCTGTGAGTAATGTAAACTGCTTCTTGCACTTCATATGTCAATGAAATGATCTACCCCTGCAGAAATATTGCTTACATTTTTTTTTTTAATTTGAAGAATATAAATGAATTAGGATTTTCATATTTGCAAGCACATGATGCATAAACCCTGCTTTTCCATAAATACTTGGATTGCAAATTGACAAAAAACACAGTATGAAAATCTTTCCTGGTAACTCTATTAATTAAATACTTCAACAACAAAGATAATACTTTCAAACAAAAGATTATTATTTTTTATTTTATTGCAGAATGAATTTGTTCAGCTTTTATAGAGTAGTGCTCCTGGAGTCGATCTGCCAACATAATTCAGTGACCACATTCCTTGATTTTCCTTACTTAGGTAGCAAAACGATAAAGTTGACAAGCTTACATATACAAAGCAATGAAACAGGGTCCTAATGACAATAAAATTCTCACTGTAAGTTCAGATCTGTGGAGTTTGTTCCTCAAAAGGCACTGTGCCAGCATATAGGAGAATCAGCCCTGTATGTTTGACTGCAGAGATCCCTTGCCCTCGGTCACTGTATGTCATTTCTTGTGAGCTCCGCTGCTGTCGGGGAACACGATACTTCCAGAAGAGTAGATGAGATTTGGCCTTCAATCTGCAAATCCCTCTTTGAAGTCAGGATCAATGACTCTGTGATTTCACACGTGATGCAGACTGAGAAAGCATTACAGGTTTGACCTCTGAAGTTATTAATGTTCCCTATTGCAGTAACTGAGGGGCATCACTGCAGTATGGAGCCATTCACACCTACCTGTGCAGGCTCTGTGTGTAGGAGCTCAGCAGAGTTGTAACAGGCACATCTGAAGGCAGAATGTGGTATAGTTGTGTCAAAGAATCATCTGTAAAGTTATTTTGCAGGAGACAGTGTAATTATTAAAACACAGACAGATCGTGCTTTGATATACTAAACAAGCTGTCTGCACTTTCTTTGAGGCATTAGACAAGTAAATGAGAAATAAAAATAGATGCCTTGAGGGGGAAGAAAAAAAGACTCAAACTCTGCAGCCTTCATTCATGGTCTGATTGCTCCCCCTGACATCCCCATCCGATTTGTGCCCGAGACTCCACAGAAAACCAGCTCCAGAGCAGCAGAGAAGAGGTACTTATCACCACAGCACTACCAGCCAAACCTTTGCATTTTAAGGAAATAAAGTTGTGGTATTCAATTATACACTTTATGTTCTGTTGTGCTTTGTTCAGCCTATCAGTATGAATTATTTGGGTTGATTTAATATATTTTAAGATTTAATTTATTCTAAGGTTCCTGCTACTCCTGGTTTCTATTCTTCAAAGAAACAGAGTCATAGAATCGTTTATGTCGGCAGGCACGTCAAAGATCAAGTTCCAACCCCCCTGCCATGGGCAGGGACACCTCCCACTAGGTCGGCTTGCTCAAAGCCCCATCCAGCCTGGCCTTGAACATCTCCAGGGATGGGGTATCCACAGCTTCTCTGGGCAACCTGTTCCAGGGTCTCACCAAACTCGGTGTGAAAAATTTCTTCCTGATACCTAATCTAAATCTACCCTCTTCCAGTTTGAAGCCATTACCTCTTGTCCTGTCACTACACGGCTTTGTTAAAAGTCCCTCTCCAGCTTTCTCTCTCAGGCCCCCTAGAGACACTGGAAGGCCACTATGAGGTCTCTCCAGAGCCTTCTCTTCTCCATGCTGAACCCCAGGTCTCTCAGCCTGTCTTTGTAGGAGAGGTACTCTGATCATCTTTGTGGCCCTCTGGCCCTGCTCTAACAGGTCCATGTCCTTCTTGTGTTGAGGACTCCAGAGCTGGACACAGCACTCTAGGTGGGGTCTCATCAGAGCGAGTAGAGGGGGAGAATCACCTCCCTCAAACTGCTGGCTATGCTTCTTTTGATGCAACCCAGGATGCGCTTTATTTCCTGGGATTCAAGTACACATTGTCAGCTCATGTTGAGCTTCTCATCAATCAACACCCCCAAGTCCTTCTCCTCAGGCCTGCTTTCAATCCATTCTCTGCCCAACCTGTATTTGTGCTTAGCCTTGCCCTGACACACATGCCGGACCTTACACTTGGCCTGGATGAACTTCATGAGGTGGCACATGTCCACCTCTCAAGCCTGTCCAGGCCCTCTGGAGGGCATCCCTCCCCTCCAGCGTGTTGACCCCACCACACAGCTTGGTGTCATTGGAAAATTGTTGAGGATGCACTCAATTCCACTGTCCATGTCCATGTCCACGTTCATGCTGTGACTTAACATTGGTGTTCCACGGGAATAGAAACAAACATTTGTGTTTACCTTCAGACTGCAAATTCTTCTCAATGCTAATGATATTGCTGGAGAGTGCAGAGAGTAGCTGATGTTCCTGCATATCATTTTACACATCATTAATAAAACCTGTGGTCAATCTTTGTCCCTTGCATTTTGTACCATGTATCTATGTTGCTTTAGTATTTTTGTTCTTTTTATTAGCAGTAGTCTTGCTAATAAACTTTGTTCTTTTTATTAGCAGTAGAAAAAGTATAAAGTATAAAAAGAACTTTGTTCTTTTTATTAGCAGTAGTCTTTCCTTCACTTTTCAATCTATGTAAGGCTACTTTGCTGTATGCTAATCTCAATTAATTTTAATTCTGTGTTCAAAGGAATACTGTATGAAAACTTTATGAAGTACAGATATATTACTTCATCTGGAATAAAATAAAAGGACTGTGAAGGACCTGGCCTTACCAGGGCTCTTCAAAGAGTAAATCATTGCTCACTTCAAATAAGGAAATCAGAACTGGTCTCATAGTAATTAGAGACATCCTAAACAAGCTCATCATCTTTCAAGACTTATGAATGAAGTAAATTAACCTTTTAGTTATTTGCATATAGCTGTTGGAGTTCCTATTAGTTTTTCTGTTTCAGATTGTTTTCAGATATTTTTGTCTTCTTTGTTTTCAATTACTGGGTTTTTTTTTCCCCAAAACGCTTACAGCCCTCCCTAATACAGTCATTTTTATATCTAACACAGGAATTAATTTCTGAAAGTATTATTCAGACAGTCACAAAGCTGGCAACTGTGCTTATTGTTCAAATCAACATTTCTTGTGCAGAAATTAGTGTGCTCACTCTGGCTTTTATCCATCATACACACTTCTTTTTCATGTTTCACCCTACAACATCTCTTTCTCAAAGACTGTCCCACCACTGTGGAGCCCCCCCCCATTTCTGTCTCAGCATGTGTCATGCCCAAACCTGTGAAGTCATTAAATTCTTGCCTGCCCTGAAATCACATCTACTCCTCCTGCCCTCCTAGTTCCTTCCTGCCTGTCTGCCATGAAATTGATCCTGGGAGACTGAAGAGCAATATCTGTACTTCAACTTAAAATCTGATAAGGTCCTGTGGGTTTGCCTACCTTTTAATCATTCCTTGCTCCTGACAAGGAGGTTGCCCTCATTGTGCCAGATGTAGCTTTTGAAAGATCTGCTTCCATTTCACTTTTTGCCCTTTGGTGTGATCTGGAAGAAGCTTACAGCACTTTCATCTACATTTTTAAAGTTACTGTTTTAAACATTACTGCTCCCTATGCTCCTGTTTATCCTTTAAAACATCTCTGGGAGAAGTTCAATGGTTTTTTTGTAAGAGAAGAAACTAATCCATAATCTTTCCTCTGACTGCAACAGTCTCCCCTTTGAGATCTTAATCTCTTTCTCCAACCTATTCTTCAGGGGGTGGGAAGCTTACAAAGGATGAGTCCAGAATAAACAGCAGCAGCACCAAGGTCTTTATTTACTTTTTTAAGCAGTGTTCCTTAGGTTTTCATCAGTAGATACATAGGCATTTAGGCAATTTTTGCAACAAATTGAGGAATAGCTCTGTTTCTATCACCAGCAGTTGAATTCAATAGACAGAGCTGCACAAACTCTCTGGAGCTTCAAGAAGATGCCAAGTTTAAAAGATGGGTGAAAGCAAAAGTTGTTTTTTTGTTTAAGCAGGAATTAATGTTCTCTATGTCTTACTGTAGTGAAGATCAGACAAAAGGAATGAACAAATCACATAATGCAAGTGGGTGATCATGCTAATTTAAACTAGCTGAAAGCAGGAATGATGTGTTGGTTAAATGAATGCTTTTGGCAATAAGGACAAGTCTTTCTACTTCTTGGAATCATTTTGGTGAGGCTCAGTTCATGATCCCAAGTCTGGAAGAACAAAACAAGACAAGAGAACAAATTGTCATCGTGTATCTGGACAGACATCATCAGATTGACTGACAATGTACTTTCAAGTCACTTTGCATCTGCTAGAAAAGTTAACAGCTGAATAATGAAACTATCTGTCTGACCCAGAGGGAATAGAGTGCACTTAAAATGTAACTGGCCACAGTAATTATTGTAATGTTTATGCAACTGTATGTTGCAGTTGTATAGTGAGATATCTCCATGAATGCCAACGCACCTGTTATAAGTACAGATATGCAACCATCTTGATAAGGTTACCAAAACTATCCTACTAGAGGAATGAACATGAACTTATGACTTCAAAACATTTAAACCTTAGTCAATTTATGACACTGCTACTTCTGAAGAACCCAGACTCCTGGCTTCTCCTATCAGCAGCAGAATGGACATAACAACGATAAAAAATCCATTTACTTCTGTAGATCAGGTGGACAGAAGCTATTGCTAATGTGTTACTATGAATGTGCAGTATTGGTTTGCTTGCTGGCCTTTAAATGTCAGTATTTTAGTGAGTTATTAATTAACTATTTAAGCTTAAATAGTAGGAGTAGTAATGATAATGATGATGATGATAATGACAATAACAATAATAGTAATAAAAGAGGCTCAATCATTAACAAATTATTTCACTATTTACTGGGAGAGAAAAAAGTATTTTGCAATTCTAGATAAAGTATGTTGTACAGTATTCCACAGTTGTCTCTTGCGGAAGACAAACGGGTTGTCTCCCGTTTAATACTGTGAGTGTAAACATTTGTGGAAAGGACTGCCTTTTCTTTCTGTGCTTGTATTGTGCTTGGCACACTGTTTATGTCAACAGCATCTAGTAGGTGCTACCTTTATAATCATAACAGGGAAAATGCAATAATGCCTGTTCTTCAGATACATTATTTTGATACTGATACATTAAAGAAGAGAAAAAGCAAGGCAAGTTTCTTATGTTGAATAGAGATATGTTGCATTGGTGAAATACCTTTCATATATCGTATTTTCAATGTGGGTACTGTGGACAACCTGTCTTCCTTCTAGTTATCCAAAGACGGGATATCTTTACCCCAGACTGTTTCACAAACACAGCTACTCTGTACCATAATTATACAATAGACTTGATGAACAGAGGCTTTCACAGTTTTTTTTGTTTAGATATATGACATTTAAGAGGCAAAGAGACAAAGTATTGTTTTTCATAATTTACAATGAAATTTTTGGTTTTAATATTTCCATTACACTCAGTTTTGTATACTGGTGCTAGCTGTTAGTGATTTGGTTGGTTGATACTTCTAAGTCAACTGGAAGTGTTACAACTGGAAGTGTGAACAATCAAGGAGAAAGAAATATATTTTAGCTTCAAAGCAACTGTAAAGAACTTCTTCAACAATAAAAAGAAACTAATAGGAATGAAAGCACCTTGGAGTTTAAACACTGTATACCATGAGATTAGAGTATTAATTGCAAAGTAATTGAAATTCTAATACTAGTTTTAAAAAGATCAGAAGTCAAAGAAGCACTGAATTGGAGTAAAATATTTATATAGATATTTCAAACTTTCTGAAATTGATAATTCTTGATGACCAAATTACTGAGAGAGGAGTTTATTAGGTTCATAACATAAATTTATCTAACAACTTGCAAGGTTGGCCAAATAATTTTCATGTAATACGATGTGTTAAAATCTAATCCTAAAATCCTCAAATGCATTCCACTTTAAAAACGGGAAATTATACCCTATTTGTTTGTATCTTACAACCAAAATAAAGCCAACATTATTTCTTATTGAAAGCAATTCAATTTTTGATTGTCTTCCAAAATAGATGTGCAATTTATGGTCTAATTTAGCTTGCAGAAATTCATTCTTAATAATGATAAAACCAGAGAAGGAATGACTGGAGGAAAGGAAATAGTCTATTTGACTCTAGGGTTTATAAGACTAATAATTGGGGAAAAAATGAAAAACAAATGAAAAAAAAGAAAATCTACATTTTATATTCATAAACTGAGCTTATTTATTATGATTAGTTCCAATGGTGAAAAGTTGCTCTTTTTATACTGTCTGTCTTCTATGAGAATGTGGTAGCAGCTCAAGCATTCAAAAGACAAAGAGGAAAGAAAAAGAATCAATCACTGGGAATTATTGAAACATTCTTGATAAGTCTTATAGCTGTCATGAAAAAGGACAGCAAGATCCGGAATATCTAAATCACAGGAGTGAAGTACAGAAATGTTTAATGCCCATTTTGCAATAAAGAATTGTTACTTATTACATTACCAGCTGGTTTTATTTTGCTGGTCCAACTT
Organism: Tringa solitaria; assembly: GCA_026413425.1. Classification (NCBI taxonomy): domain Eukaryota; kingdom Metazoa; phylum Chordata; class Aves; order Charadriiformes; family Scolopacidae; genus Tringa; species Tringa solitaria. Next base: position 12,934 of record JAOXJM010015319.1, read on the forward strand.
AATGAACACCACAAAAACTTCATAGCAAATAAGAAGAGAACAATGCAAATATTTCTAGATATATTACATAGTTAAATTGGCTGTTGAGATTTAGTACAGAAAATAAAAATTAATTTCCCCAACCTTGTGGATTTAGGATCCAAGAGCCTTCTCGGTAAAACAAATTTTGGGCCACCAAAAACATTAAGAAGGTATTGCCCCTGGCTAACATGGTTATCTTCTACAATAAGACTGTAGGAGGAGTCTAAGTCTGATTTTATGAAGAACAAATTGGCAAAGGTAGGGAAGTTTAAAGACTTTGAGAAGTATCTATGTCCATCCCTCTGTAATTTTAAAGGCTGCCTTAAAACAGTATCATTGCACCTATATGAGACAGTATATGAATATTAAAACTTACTTGAATGGTACAATTTTACAATGATATTTTGTATTTTAAAGGTTGGAAGTTCATATTTAATTCCTGCTGCTCAGCCTGTGCAAGGTGACCTTGATAGATCTGACTTGGTTGAAATCGTGTTCATGTTCCATAAGGCACTACAAAGTTATAAAAGTTGCTTATTTTGTAATTTATTATTCTCTTCTGATCTCTATGTCAGTTGCTCTGTTCAGACTTAATTAGCATAAGATAGGAACAGGGCAATGTATGGAAGTTTTTTACTAGAGTTATGCTGAAGGGTTAGCAAATACAGTGGAGACTGCTTAAATTGCATAGTATTAGTGTACAATAAATCTATTTCTCCATTAGGTTTTCAAAATAAAATGTTTCATTAAGTAGAACATTGATTAACTATATGTTCAACTGGTAAAGAGAAGGTTTATTTCAGTGTATTATTTAAATGTGATTTGAAGTGGTCTTGTAACAATTTTTTAATTCTTAATCCTTAATATATTGCATAATAAAGTTATGAAATTCAAATAAGAGAATCTTTCACTTAAATTCAAAATTTCAGAATTTTTCCTTTCATATTATTTAAACATCATAAGCATAGATCCATGACTTAGCAATTTTACAGCAGAAAAGCATACTTCACAAAGTCTTATTAAAAGTGAAGAAATCAAGCTGCTTATTCTCTCCCACTTTCTGAATTTTTTACTGTCATCTACCTCCTAAGTTCCTAGCTTTAAAAGACAGTAGAGAGTGTCTGACAATCTAAAACACAGTACTGATGTATTGCTCTTCACCATTTGGGGCCAAATTCTCTATTCAAAACCTGTTGATTTAAAAGGCATTATAATTATCTTGAAGGGCTGGCAAACACAGTAGACACTCCTTAAACTGAACATCCCTAGTGTATTGTAGAACTGCTTCTGTGTCAGGTTTTCAAATTAAGGACTTCATTAAGTGGAGCATTGATTAACTCTATACATTCAACTGAGAACAGATCCATTTAATTGTATTATTTAAAGTTGATCTTGCCCATTTAGAGCTCAATTTTCTTTGTAAATTCTGTTGACTTAAGAGGACTTACATGAATGTTAATGACAAAATATGTGACTTTGTGGCTGCTTTTGCAGAAGACTGAAGTGGAAACTGTGGGAATGGCAAGTGGGAAAATGTTAGCCCTGCCCCAGGGACCCAAGCTTTTACAAGGAGTTGGCTGTAGAATTCAGTGCTGGCTCTCCATTATCTCTTAGATATTCATCAGCCAGTATGTGGATTGAACTGCAGTCTGAAGCTTTGATACTGCCATTACAAGGTGTCAGATAGATATCTGCTTCCATATAAGCAAGTTGACCCAGGAAGTAGTTAACTTTTGTTGAAAACATCTGTCCAATTGTATTTAAGGCTGGAAAGGGCTGAGGAAGAGGATTTGGACCAAAGAGAAAACTCCCGCTTATCTATAGTTTCCAGGCAATTGTTCTGTAAAATACAATATTTCCAAGAGCAGGGGGAAAGTTAGGACACTTTTGTTTAAAAGAGAAAAAATCTAGAAAAATATCTAACATAAACACACACAATGCAACAATTTTATTATTCTAAAGAATAGAACAAAAGTCCTAATGAAAAAGAATTAGATCCTGTGACTGGATGATGTCTTTCTTTGTGTGTGCATCAAGTCTCCTTGACTAACAACTTATGAGTAGCACTGATTGATTATACCAGTAGTTCTGAAATGATGATTGGTCAAAACAGAAACTTTCTGCAGAGGCAGTTTCAAGCAGTTCATAGAAGGTGTCTTCCATTCACACAGTTGAATAAAAAAAAAAGTCTTTCCTGGTGCAGGAGACTGTTATAGGTAGAGCACTACTATTCTGAGTGAGCCTCATTTTCTGAGTGAGTCCTTTCAGCTAATGTCCTGTCCCATAAAGATAAATAGCCATTTATAGTAGTTGCATTTAGTTCCTTTATTAGCCAATAAAGCACTTCTAAAGATTTCATTCTGTTCATTTAAATGTATTAAGAATCATTGGCTATTTCTATATTCATAAGATATCTACCAGATTTAATACTTCTATGGATCTCTCTCATATTGCTGTAGGAATTGCAAATAAGGACTGAAACTTCCAAGATGACTAATTTTCCAATTTGACTACTGTGGCTAACACTGACCTTCTGCTTCCCTTCTTCTCTTCTTGTATTCTTGTTCTGTGATCATCTTTCTCTTACAGTAAGGCTGTTTAATTAATCCCTATGATTACGCATCCTACAATTTTGTTTTATTGGATTCCTAGGTTGCTTATTGACTATCTAAGAAATATATTTTTTGAAATCACTGCAATAAAAAGAGAAGGGCAGGGAAAAGATGAAAATATTATCCAGAAGATGAAGTGGGATGAAAAGGATCTAGTCTACAGTTCACAATTTCTAAACTCTGTAAGGTAATTTATCATCCAGTAATGAGTCTTTGCTCTTTTTCCAAGCTTTGAGTTAGATGGAAGCTCTTAGATCACTACTAATTAGAACCAGGAGAAAACTATTCTACTGGAAGGAGTATATGGTACCCTCCCTTACACATTTTTTCCCCTACTTTCTAGTAGCATACAACTGAAATGCAGTGCTTTGTGGGAATATCACTCAAAACCCGCATGTGCAGTGTCTGGTGTGGTTGCTATTTAATTCATTCTGGACTATTTGCAAAGCTTAATTTTGCTTCCAGGCTTTTATTCAAGAAAACAGTCCCTGGTGAATCCGAATATTTATATGTTGTTCCCCTTTCTGCATAAGACCAAAAGATCTGAGACTGGATCAGACTCGAGGTTGATCTTGTTCTGTACACTGTCCATATCAGTGGTCAAACACAGATGCTTAGGGAACAGTGTAAGAACAGAGGAAGATCAGATATTCTAACAAACCAGTACATTTAATTTGTATTTCTAAGTACTTGTATTTCTTTTCTCTTTCTGTGTTTGTTGTGCTTTGTTTCATGGAGGCAACCCACCCCGGGCCTTGTCTCCCATGTAACTG
>JAOXJM010015320.1:0-16289 GCA_026413425.1 Tringa solitaria
GCCAGTTTCTCCAGGAGGATACTGTGGGAGACTGTATCAAAGGCTTTACTAAAGTTCAGGTAAACAACATCCGCAGCCTTTCCTTCATCCACCAAGCAGGTCACTTTGTCATAAAAGGAGATCAGGTTTGTTAAGCAAGACTTGCCACTCATGAATGCATGTGGCTGGGCCTGATCGCCTGGATGTCCTTCATGCACCGCATAATGGCACTCAGGATGATCTGTTCCATGACCTTCCCAGGCACCGAGGTCATACTGACAGGCCTGGAGTTCCCCAGATCATCTTTCTGACCCTTCTTGTGGATGGACATCACATTTGCTAGACACCAGTCAGCTGGGGCCACCCCAGTTTGCCAGGACTGTTGGTAAATGATGGAAAGTGGCTCTGCAAGGACTTCTGCCAGCTCCCTCAGTACCCTCGGGTAGATCCCATCTGGCCCGATGGACTTGTTTATATTGAGGTGTTGGAGCAGGTCCCTCACCACCTCCCTTAGGATTACAGGGGCATCATTCTGCTCCCGGCCCCTGTCTGCTGCCTCAGGGGTCTGGGTACTCAGGGAACATACTCTACTACTAAAGACAGAGGCAAAGAAGGCATTAAGTACCTCAGCCTCCTCCTCATCCTTTGTCACTATGTTATCTTCTACATCCAATAGAATCATAGAATCTTTTAGGTTGGAAAAGACCCTTGGGATCATCGAGTCCAACCATCAACCCTACTCTACAAAGTTCTCCCCTACACCAGATGGAGATTCTCCCAAGTCCTCTGGTTACTAATATATTCATAGAAACTCTTTCTATTGATTTTAACATCCAAGGCCAGGTTAAGTTCTAGTTGGGCTTTGGCCATTCTAATGTTTTCCCTACATAGCCTTACAACACCTTTGTGATCTTCCTGAGTGGTCTGCCCCTTTTTCCAAAGACCATAAACCCTCCTCTTTTCCCCGAATTGTGACTGTATCTCTTTGTTCAGCCAGGCTGGTCTTTTTCCCCTCAATGGCTCACCTCAGAGCACACAGGGAAGGCCTGCTCCTGCTCTTTTTAGACTTCCTCCTTGAAAAACATCCAGCCTTCCTGGACTCCTTTGCCCTTCAAGGCTGCCTACCCAGGGACTCTGTCAAGAAGGCTCTCAAAGAGACCAAAGGACTTCTCCTGTCCATGATGGCAGTACTGATGGCTCCCCTCCTTGCTTCTCTGAGAACTGAGAACTCTATTAAATTCATGGTCACTGTGCCTAAGATGGCCTCCAACTGTCACATCCCCCACAAGACCTTCTCTATTCACAAAAAGCAGATCCCACAGTGCTCCCTCCCTAGTCGGCTCACTCACCAGCTGTGTGAGGAAGTTATCCCAAACACACTCCAGGAACCTCCTAGACTGTTCCCTCTCAGCTGTGCCCAGGTGATATCTGGTAGGTTGAAGTCTCCCACCAGGACAGGGGAAAGTGATCTTGAGACCTCTCCCAGCTGCTTATAGAATATTTTGTCTACCTTTACATCCTGGTTGGGTGGTTCTATAGCAGATTCCCATCAGCCTTGCTGGCTCTCCCCCTGATTCTTACCCATAGGCACTCAACTCTACCATTTCCCTCAATTAGTTCTTGACATTCATAACTGTCCCTAACATACAGGGCCACCCGTCCTCCTCTCCTTGCTTGCCTGTCCCTTCTGAAGAGTTTGTAGCCATCCATTGCAGCACTCCAGTCATGCAAGTCATCCCACCATGTTTTCCTAATGGCAACTACATCATAGCTTTCCTGCTGCACAATGGCTTCCAGCTCCTCCTGTTTGTTGCCCATGCAGCACGCATTAGTGTAAAAGCACTTCAGCTGACTAATTGTCCTACCACTTTTTGAGGGGAACGAGCCCTATTTCCCACCTGACCTTGCTCAGACCCTTCTGTAGTTGCCAACCTATTACTACCCCACACGTCTTTGCTACTGCATGGATCACTGTCCCCCACATCTTCTGAGACAACGGGCTGCAAGACCTTGCTGGTACTTTTACCCCCAAGCGCTGGCATGCTGCTCTCAGGCTCCACTTTAATAATCCCAGTTTCATCCCCATCACCCTTCAAACCTAGTTTAAAGCCCTTTCAATGAGCCCTGTTAATTATTGTCCCAGAATCCTTCTTCCCCTTCTGGTTAAGCTTTCCTCACCTGTTGCCAGCAGGCATGGTGTCCTGTAGATCAACCCGTGATCAAAGAATAGAGGAGAACATTACTTGTGCTTCCGATCCATTAACCAGCCATCCCAGGGACCTAAAGTCTCTCTTCATTGCTCTTAGACTTATGGTTGCTACCTCATCACTGCCTACTTGAAAAACCAGTAGTGGGTAGTAATCTGAGGGCTGAACCAGCGTAGGGAGATTTTTCTGTATGTCCTTAACCCTGGCCCCAGGTAGACAGCTGACTTCCCTGTGGGATGGGTCTGGTCTACAAATGGGGCCCTCTGTTCCCTTCAGAAGGGAGTCACCCACCACAATTACCTTTCTTTTTTTCTTAATTGAGGAAGTCCTAAGGCATGAGGGTGAGTGACTAGCCTTGGGCAACTCACCTCTCCATTCTCTCCATCATTTACCTGGTCCTCAATTTCCAAAGCCTATTGTGCAAGGGCAACTGGGAAGGCGAGGAGAGGTTTGGCTTGGCCCTCCGAGGAGGGACCTGTCTCCATCCCGCCCTGTCTCTTATGTCTCCTCCTTCTGCCTGGTAACAGGAGGGGATCATCCACTTCACTAGAGCCTTTGCCTCAGGTTATGGCTCCACCAATCTATTTCACTCTCACATTCTGTGATGGTTCTTAACCGTTCTGCCTCCTCCTGCAGTTCGACCACCTGCTTGAGCAAGATCGTTTCTCTGGTCACACCGCATGCAGGCAGTGTCTCTGGTTCCCTCGGGTACCAGTGCCAGGCCCAGGCATTCGCCCCAGCCAGAGACCAGCACAGCCGCCTATTTGCGCCCCAGCTCAGTCCGGGTTCCCGCATTGTTCCTTATGGCGGCTTTAGGCCCTGCAGCGGCCATGTTCTTCTCTGGCGCCGCGAGGGGACCAATCACCGCCCGCTGCCTCCCACGCGCCCTGCGCACGTGCGCCCGCGCGCTGCTGTCCCTCCTCCTGCGCTCACCACACGCGCCCGGCTGGCGCGGCACCGCCGAGGGGGCTGGAGCCGCTTTTAAATGTGCCGTGGCCCCCAGCCCCGTCAGCCTCGCGGCTCCCTCACAAGATTACCGACTCGATTCTGGCCTCTCCACTCTCCTTACGCTTCCCCGTCTCCGGGAAGCCCCTCTCCATCTCCATCCGGCTCCGTTTATCTGGAAGGAGATCACGCAGTCTCCTTCCACAGCCCAGGTGGGGTTACCTCTGCACTGCCAGTAGCTCTGCATCCGCCCCACATAAAATCATTTTTCTTTCGAGTCACTTCATAGAGAGGTTTCACAATCTCACTATAGCCTGGAATATGCATTCTCCAGAAATCCAATGTAAGAGAAATTAAGATATTGGTTTTGCAAAGGAACAACCTAGCCGGTTTTTTGCAGAAGAACAACTTGGTGGGTCTGCAATGAGGCAGTTAGGGGATGATTAACAACACAAAGGATTCCCAGGAACATGCAAGAATGCTCATCCCTTAGACACAGGAGAAACCAGTCTGTGCCAGAACGAGGTTTAATGGGAGGATGAACGTTTAACTGAGACCTGCAAACTTGAGCAATATTACCAAAGAAGGGAATAAATAAATAAGTGAAGTAATTGATACAGGTGGAGTGATGGGGAGAAGTAAACAGGGGTGGGACAAAGGGAAGGAGTCTTAGGCATCTCTGATGGGCTGTGACCTCTGGAGTACCCAGCCAGTGGGGAAACAGGGAAGGGAAATTTTGGCTGGGAATAGGGAATAAAAACACAACGCGTCAAAACCCGGTGTGCCTGCTTGCCGGGTCACCTGTTCTTGCAAGAATGTTTAAATAAAATGTGTTTTGTATTGATCACTGTCTGAGCCATTGGTATTGGACACGGAACATTTCTCACAGGCTCCAGCCTTGGCTGCCATAGAGAACGTGTTCTGGCCCGTCTTACTCCTTGCACTTGCTTCCAAGGTACCAAACCGCAATAGGGCCAAACAGCCCTCTTCAATGAGAGGTTCACAGCACTGCAGGGAGAAAGAAACTTCAGTACCGGGGAATATCTGGGATGGCTTAAATCCCAGCCAAAAGTGTGGTTGGGCTACTGTTCCAGCCCCTTTCCACTTTGTCCTGCTCTGAGGTGCCACCTGCAGAAACAGGCACCTGAATGCAAACGGTGATCTGACACTTCAGCAATTCACCCACCCGGTGGTGCCAGCATCCCCTGTCTGGGGCAGAGGCATCATGCGGAATCCCCGACACAAACATCCCAGTCCTCTGGGATTCCAGTGGTTACAGAGTTTGGCTGCTGTCACGAGGAAGACTGGAAATATCTCACAGTCTAAGCCTCTTGCTTCCCTGCACCTACACCACACGAGCACAGTCTGCCTCTCCAGCTGGCTCAGAACCAGGGAGAGTTGGATAGCAGGACATTTTGGCAAGGTGCTAGTGCCTGTGTTCTCTCCATTTCTGGTGCCACTTGTGTGCTGTAGCGCAGTGCTCCACCAAAAGGTGGCTGCATTTCAGCATGCCATAAAACGATTCTTGCAGAGCTGCCTTTGGTTTTCAGGATGACAGGACCAGCAAGCAAGAAGGGTTTTGTCACACATGTGACCCTTCACACCAGCTGCGTGTCTTATCTACCTGCTCTGCTGGCCTTACAGTGCCTCAAATGAGCATCCTTTAGTGGACACTGGCAGACTGAGGCTGCAGCAGTTACCCTCCTGCCTGTGCTGACAGCTCCTCCCTATCCTCTACCCACAAGCACCAAGCCACCTTCTCTCCTTGCTGACATCTACATCTTTGCCTTATTGAATTGCCTGGAGGTGGGGGAGCAGAGCTGGCCATCACACCATGTCTGGCCACTGTTGCTGGAGGGAGCAGATAGACCACTGCCTGCTTTGGTCTGGCCTGAGAAAGCAGATAGTACCAAAAGGCAATGGCTCACCTGGTCCCTTTGGTACCAAGGCGGAAGCAGCCACGGCTCCAGTGAGCAAATCTGTCCCCTGCCAGGCTGATCTGAAAGCTGGAGAAGGCTGGAAATATGCCGCCAGTGGGCAGGAGCCTGCTTGGTACCCATCACCCAGTGAAGCCTCCCCAGGTCTTGAATCCTCAGTTCAGACCTCTTTCTGCTGGATAAAGTCTGCCAAGCAGTGGATATCTACATGGTCTCCACAGTATCATGTCTCTGGTCCTGGTTCAGGGACCTAACCCACCCCACCATGTACGGAGAAGCGAGCCAGCCTAAGCCTGTGTCCTGATTTGAGGTAAAACAGAACGATTTTTCCATTCAGTAATTTTACTTTGCAGCTAAGCCTCTTCTGACTAACTGAACTCTCTGAAATTAACGGCATATTGTTCAAATGCTGTTCACTCCCGGAGAGGTAAGACCTGATTGTTTATCATTTTTGCCAAGGAATGGTGTGCAGAGAGGCTCATGCTTATCCTTATTGCTGTAACAGCCAACATCAGCTCAATTTGTTATTTGCCCCATTGGAGGGTTGAAAAAGGAAAAGCATAGAGGGGTCCCACCTGCAGGGAGGAGGGGACAGTAGAGGCGACCCCAAACTGACCAACAAGGTCTTCCATCCCATCTGCCCCATGCTCAGTACAAAAGCTGAGGGACCAAAGGGTCAGCCTCTTTCTTTAATGGCCAGTGTTAGAGGAGGACTCTATTCATCTGCCTTTGATATCAATCTGTATGTTCCTGAATCCAGAGCTGGAATCCAGTTCCTGTCTGTTGCTGAGTTCAGTCTGGGACTCTCCTGGTGACTTGATCATCATCCTGGGAGCTTGATATAGTTTTGTATGTCTTGTATGTATTTCATTCTTATTTTTTAATATTTTATTAATATTTTCATTAACATTGTTTAGATTTTTTAAACTCATAAGTCTTTTTCTCTATCTCCTTCCTCTCCTTGGAGAGAGAGGTGCGGAGAGCATGTGTCGTTTGTTTCAGTGGCCAGTCTGGCCCAAACCATGACAGCCTGTGGGAGGAGAAACATCCTAGAAAGAGAAAAGCTGTTTTACCCACAAAAAGGGTGGGTGTGGGATAACATGTAGGGTGACTGCTCAGGGACCTTCAGGAGAAAATAAGAAAGAAACTCTCTTGTCCCTGGAGTTTAGGTGGCCAGGCAGAGCTTGGCTGAAGTCTCAGTGCTGATTGCTTTGCTCTCTTCTCCAGCTACCTGGCCATCTGCTCTCCACTGTGCTCCCGGGAGCTGCAAACCCCCAACAATGCAGTGGCTGCCATGGCTGTGATCTGGGGCCATGATCTTTGTTGGGCCCTACCTAAGCTACTATGACCTGGCTGAGTGGGCGTGCAGCTACATCTGCATGCCTGGCTGGGAGGAGTCGAGATGCAAGGTCATGGACACCAGCATATTTGCCTTCAGCTATGTCACCTCAGTGCTGATCATCAGCCTCTCCTACACCGGGACCATCAAGTACCTGTAGACAATAGCGGACGCCCTGGAGGACACGTCAGAGTCTAAGAAGGCCAATCAGAAGGTAATCAAGATGCTCCTCATCGTAACCGTCCTTTTCTGCCTCTGCTGACTCCCCTACCACATAGTCATCCTCTGATACGTCTATGGAGACTTCTCCTTCAACCAGGCCAACTACAGCTTTGGTCTGCTTTCCCACTGCCTGCCCTATGCCAACTCCTGCCTCAACCCCATCATCTGCTCCATGGTCTCCAAGCACTTCCACAAGGGCTTCACAAAAGTTTTCAGCTGTCTGTTGAGGAAAAACCACCAGCAACAGGGTGCATGTGGTGCACGCCGCCCACATTGTGCCCACTCCACTGAAGTGTCCCAGATGCACGAGATGAATAACAGGTGTGAGTTAAACTCAGTGTCCATGGCAGTCCTATCCAGTTCCTTCAAGCCCCTTCATATTTCTTCGTGACCAGGCTCCACACCCTCTGACAGCCTGGCTGTGTCATCAGCTTCAGGCCACCCTTTCCTACTGGGTGAGATAGGATGCTGGGAAGGCAAGGCAGAAACTGATATACACTGCTTCTGGTCTTGTTGCTCCTTCCCATTCCATGCACCAGCTGTTCTCCTGAGCTATGTCCCCACAACATGCTGAATGCAAGGGAAGGAATGGACCCAGACTTGCACCTGATCCTGAGACTACCTGGACTCCAAGGACTAAAGCTCCAGCTCCTCTGTTGGCTCTCATCCTTCCAACTCCTCAGTGGCCCCACCATTCAGACACATTGATTACTTGTCAAAGACTCCCTTCTGCCTCCCAGTGCCCCATCTGGCCAGACTGATGCCCACAGCAGGAACTGCAAGGGACACAGGCAGTGGAGGTAGGGCAAGGCAAGCAAAGGTGATGTGGAAAGCAGCTGGCACAGCCCATGGATGGTTACAGTGATGGCTTAGGTGCTGGCTGCACTCCTCTCCCAGTAACTGGGTCCTTCCATGGGATTTTGGGAAGGCTGTGTGCTCTCTGCATGTGTGGGATGGTGCTGCTGGACGTACTAGAGAAATATTTCTTTAACACAGTGTCCTGGTTCCGACAGGGATGGGGTTAATTCTCCCCAGGTTCTAGCAGGGACACAGGAATTCCATCCCATGTGAGCCATGCCCAGGAGCAGCTGGGAGCTGGCCAGGGAAGGGAGGGCAGGAAATTGCAGTTTGGGAGTGGGCTGGGTCATGTCACTGTTACTGTTTCCTTGTTCCCTTTGCTGTTCTGTTAAACCGCCTTTGTCCCAGCCCAGGAGGTTTGCCTTTTTTTCTTCCAATTCTCTCCTCGTGGCTATGAGGGGAGGTGGGGCTGAGAGAGTGGCTGCCACCTGGGTCTTTGTTGCCATCTGAGGCTAAACAAAAACACTCAGAGCAAATAAATGCACTTTCCTCATTTAGGCAACAGTGAGGTCTGCAATGATCATCTCGGGTGGGGCCTAATGAAGCCTTTTTCTTAGTTGGTGTAAACCGTAGCGAACTATGAAAACCAGCACTGAGCCTGCAGAGACAGAGCCAAACCCTGCCTGGTGTCCTCACTCCATCTCTACAGCCGTGTTTACTGACACAGCCACGAGGTCCCTGTGCAGGTCAGTGCACAGCTGATATTTTTCTCCCAAGATAAATGACCTCCACCCTCCGCAGTTAGGAGTCTACTGTTGGTGCATAAAAGCAGCTTTGTCTGACCACCACTCTTCAGAGGTCCCATGCGCAGGCAAGGAGCTAGTGGGCAGAGGCAGGGTTAAGTGTTTAGTGGTTCCTCCTGCTTGCATGGCAGAGACTTTTGCAGGAAATCGAGGAGGCTCCCTTTCCATAGCGGAGCAAATGCTCTTCAGGGCATGCTGAATCTCATCTCAGGATCTAAGCATGCACTTAACCTCCTGGAGCTTCAGGAGGGAAAACTCTCCTCTTCCTTACCAGGGCTGATTAGATGCAAATGGGTGCCTTCCTGCCACTGCCAGATTGAGAGAGATCATAGAACCATAGACATACAGTCTGTGAACTCTGACATGCTCGGTGCCATGACCACTTCCCTGGGAAGCCTGTTCCAGTCACCCTCTCAGTGAAGAACCTTTTCCTAATGTTCAGTCTGAACTTGCCCTGACACAGCTTCATTCCACTTCCTGGTGTCCTGTCACTGGTCACACGAGAGAGGAGATCAGCACACACACACACCCTCTGCTGCCCCCCTTGAGGAAGGTGTAGACTGCAATGAGGGCACCCCTCAGCCTTCGCTTCTCCAAGCTGAACAAGCCGAGTGACCTCAGCTGCTCCTCCTAAGTCTTGCCCTAGAGACTTTTCACCATCTTGCTTGCCCTCCTCTGGACACACTCTAATAGTTTGGTGTCGTTCTTATATTGAGGCATGCCAAACTGCAAACAGAACTCGAGGTGAGGCCAGACCAGTGCAGCACAGAGTGGGATGATCACCTCCCTCGCTTGGTTCGCCATGCTATGCTTGATGCATCGCAGGACGCAGTTGGCCCCTTTGGCTGCTGGGGCACGCTGTTGACTCCTGTTCAACTTGCCATCAACCTAAACCCCCAGATCTCTTTCTGTGGGGCTGCTCTTTAGGCTCTTGTCTCCCCATTTATACAGGTGGAGAATCTGGCTTTTATTCTTGTTAAATTTCATACCGTTGGTGATTGCCCAGCTGTCTAGTCTATCCAGATCTCTCTGTAAGGCCTCTCTGCCCTTGAGGGAGTCCACAGCTCCTCGTAGTTTAGTATGATTTGCAAACTGACTTAGCCTACATTTGACTCCTCTATCCAGATAATTTATGAAAACGTTAAATAATATTAAAGTGGTAGAAAATCTCTTCCTTGCTAGGCACCACACATACCTTTTAGACACAGTTGGCAGTCATTTACACATTCTGTAGTCATTCAATAATTCAAAAAAGAAAACTTAGCTTACAACTTCATTTCATGTAGTTCACAGAAATGTGTCTGGCCCCTAAGCTCCTCTTACCGACTGAGCTTTCTACCCTCCTAACTGCTGACATTTGAAAATGTAATGCACATAAAGCTACGTCATTTGATAATAGCATTAAAATCACCCAACTGATGTAATTGAAAATGTGCAGTAACTCCTTCAAGAAGGAAGAGTGGCAGCGGGCAACAGTTTCTACTGCTTTTTAAAAATATATGTTTATACGTGGATTATCTGGTAATGCCATTTCAGTTTAACACAATATTCATATGCATGTATAGCTGTAGCCAAATGGGTAAGTCACTAGACTATATGCATGGTTTATTAGATCTAGCATGCTCAGCCAGTTTGCAAGTCCAGATAAGCATGTAGACTATCTTTCTAACTAGTCACCACTGCAATAGAATAATAGACATGCTTTATAAACTCCAACTGAGTACAAGAAAAGCAGAAGAAATCTACATAACATAAAATGGAAAAATTATAAATGCTGTTATTTGAACGACACGCCAGAATAAATTCAAATCGCGTGGCAGCAACTGTGGCTTAGTCCATTTACTTAGTCCATAAGGCTCTTCAGAAAACTCTCCAACCCACATGGAGTCCCCAAGGGGCTTAGATTAGTGCTAAGGAAAAACATCCTTGTTACCAGTTTGACTACAATTACTATTTCATGCTTTTCTCTTTCCTTTGGCCTTCCTCCCTTCCCAGAGGACACTGGCTGAGTACTAAGGAGTAACTTCCACATCCTTTTAGCCACACAGCTACAGCATTGTCTTCCGCTATTCTTCATGATGAGAGAGAAGCTTGGAAACTGGTCCAAGTACAACCTAGAAGCTGATGGATATCCTCAACTCCTTAATCAAGTTGGCTATACTTTGGTTCTGGCTGATAAAAGACCAACACACCTCATGATCGAAAATGAACCTGGGAATGTAATAGCCTCTGGACCATGGACAAGGCCATGAAACTGGTTTAAACCACATTATCAGAGACCCCCAAGTACAAAAAAGGATGCATATACTGGTGGTTTGACCAGCACCCAACTACTTCACACTCTAAATATTAGCATCCTTAATGAGACCTTGAGCTCTCCCTCTACAGCAGCTGGCTGCATGGCGGTGATTTCCCCTTGACCATTTCCTGGGACAAATGGACCTTTGGGATGTTTGGGACAATTAGGCATTCTCCCAGAAAAAAAGAGATAGTGTGAAAAAAGTAAAAAATTCATCAGATCATTAGTATTCTGCTTTCTAAATTGCTGTTCCACACTGTTCACCCCCTTCTTTTGCTTCTCCATCTCTTGTAGAAAGGTATCCCCTAATTGGACATGTAGTGCCTGATCCTGCTGCATTTGCTTTAAGATGGCTTGAAAGGTACTATGTTACCTGGAGGTTCTATATTTGTACAATATGTAACAATATGTTACTAGCCAGCAAGACAATAGAAGATTGCTTGAAAGATACTACTTGTCTATGTATCACTTTAGCAGAGAAAGGTCACCATGCATCATTTTCTAAGCTTCAGCTGTGTTATCAGGATGTAAAATATTTAGGATTTATATTAGAAGAATGACAAAGACCCAGAACGGGTCCAGGCTATTGTAGAAATACCTCGACCAATAAGAAAAAAACAACTGCAAGGAATTTTAGGCACAGTAGGATACTACAGACCCTGAATACTTTACAGAAGCTGTAGCTTCTCCTCTGGCACTGGGATTGCCAGATGACTCCAAGTCCTTTGAACACGAGAACAAAGGAGTAACCAGCTGAGTCCTTACTGAACAGCTAGGTCCACATCACTGCCCTGAGGCTTATTGCTCAACTCAACTGGATCCTGTAGCAGCAGGGAATAATTCCTGTGTTAGAGCAATAGCAGCAACAGCGACTTTCATAGAAAGAAGCATAGAATTCGTTCTGGGTCACCCAACAACTGTGTACGTCCCGCATGAAGTAGAAATGGTTCTTAAACAACATGATACACAACCATTATCCCCAGAAAGAGTTATGAATTAATGATTTTAAATGAAGATAATATTACTTTAAAAAGATGTCATGTTTTGAATCCAGAAGCTTTACTGCCTGTTCTAAGACTGTGCTAAGGTAGTGTTTCACTCCAGCTGACTACAGGAAGATCTGCAGAATCAGCCTCTAGAGAACTCCCACCTAACCCTTTTCACCTTCACACTAACATGAATGGAAAACAAGACACAGGCTATGCAGCGGTGACAAACTTAGAGGTACTTGAACCAGAACCTCTACAACCCTCAGTGAGTGCCCAAGGAGCTGAATTAGCATTAGCAAGAGCAGCCTCAGGGGAAAGTAATCAGTGGGTAACTATACTGACTCTAAATATGCCCTTGGAGTCTGTCATGCAACAGGTATGCAACGGAAAGAACAAGGATTCCTTATCTTGGAGGGGGAAAATATTTCCAATGGCACTGAAATCCAAATGTTGTTGGAAGCGATTAAGCTTCCAAGGGAAATCACTGTAGTACACTGTCCAGCCCATACTGAAGGATCCAGCGAAATTGAAAGGAATAATGAACTGGCAAGTAGAGCAGCTAAAAGCTGCTGCCCGCCAACCTGTATACACACCAAGTGTATATCCGTAACAACTCCCTCTACCAATGATTGGCCAGATATCAATAATCCAGCCCAAATATGTGCAGAGGTCACTCAGGAAGAACGGGCTCAATGGGAAAATTGAGAGGCTGTGAAAGATGAAACTAGAATTTGGACTATTGGAGGAAAACCTGTTTTACCAAGAAAATATTTAATGACTTGGCTAAGAGGTTTAATGATAAAACATGTGGAGGGATGGCAGCAGTTGTCAACCAGATTGAGAGAATGTGGGCAGCCCCCAGAATACATATGGCAGTAAAAAAGATGGTTAGTTCCTCCCACACGTTGGAATTTTTCCGCTGCAAAGCTCAAACAGGAGGCTAGAGGATGACCACGAACGTACTTCTCATTTCAAAGACTGCAAATTGATCATGCTGACATGCCTCCCATGAGCAGACTTAAGCACCTGCTGGTAATCACAGATCAGCTCTCAGGATGGGTAGAAGCTTTAGACAAAATAATTTAGCATCGCTGAGGTCAAAGAATCAGGTCTTCAGCTGATGTGAAACTGGAATAGCTCCAGCAAAGAGCAAGTGGCCAAAATTGACAAAAAAACCATTCTTCATTTACAAAAGCTTCCAAGGCAGTCCTAGGGTAAACCCACTCTATTCCATTGACATATGTCAATGGTGTGTCCCTGGTGTCAAGGACAGGCTGCTCTACAAGGGAATATGACCTAGGAACTGAGGGTCACAGCAAGGGAGTAAGGTTACTACATCACAAACAAGGAGGCAGAAAGTCAAATCAGCAAACTTAGGGTAAGAATCAGGTTTGGAGATTGTAACCAGCATCAGCCAAGAGTCCAGTGATCACCCAGCAAATCTGAGGTGACAATTCAGATCCAGTCAAGCCAATAGGACAGGACTGGTGTCAGGAATGAGGAGGTAAAAGACTTACTGCAGACAGAGCTGCAACATAGCTCCTTTGTAGCACAGATGGGAGCCAAGGACAAGATTCTCAGTTAAAAGCAGTTCCCAAGTAGAGGTTGGGTTATGACTAGATTTCTTATCTGTTTCTTAATGACAGCTGTTATCGGCAAGCCATCCTAAAGCTAAATTTGAAAGATGGAAGTGCACTGCAGTTCCTCATAAACGTAACTTTTATCTTACTACAGTGAATATGCACCAACCCCAGTACAACCTCAGACAAAGAGTCATCCAGTTCAAACCATTGTAGCTGTACTTCAGTAAATAATTGTATTGGTGCCATTTCTGACCAGGCCACCACAGCATCCCTACTTCTCCATGGGACAGCTCCACAAAAGGGAAGGGGTTTGGTGTCCTTGGATGTCCTTGTCTCCCCATGTCTGACTCAGTGTCATGGGGTGCTGCAGCTCAGCCTGCAGCAGCCTTATATGGGGCTTTTCCATGTCCCCACCACAGCTGGGGACACCTGAGATGAAGACATCAGGCAGGGACACCTCGGAGGGGTCACATGGCACTCTGCCACATTGCAGAGGGAACATTTCGGCCCCAGTTGTGTTTGGAGGTAATCAAGGGGTTCCATCTCAAACTTCCTCTTGGCTGTGGTTTCAGTTCTGCCTTCAATCCCAACACGAGCACTCCCAGAAAAGGGGAAGAGAAACTGCAGGGTCAGTGGATGCACCAGGGGACAGCCGGGGAGGAGGACAGCTGGTGGGGGTAAGGCCAGCTCTGGTCACCCCATTGACCCTCCAATGCTGGACACTGGTGACAGTGGGGACAGATGGACTCCACCACTCCTATTCCCACGCCCAGGGGTATTTGGGGAGGGGGACAGGGTTCCCCACCAAAGGTGGTGGGAAGGGAAGGGGAGTGTCAGGCTGCAGCCCAGCCCCAGGCCCTCTCCTGGGGATGTTTGCAGGAGAGTTGGAGCTCCCCAGCACTGTGGGGTGCAGGGAAACAGAAAGGTAGCTCCCAGGCCCCACGGCATGGATGAAGCTCCATGGAAATGGGGAGGCTGTTCATCCACTGCAGCCCACTGGAATGGGCCTCAGGGTGAGGGGGACCAAGGTCCCATCCCTGTCCCAATTTGGGGACCCTTCTGGGCCAAGTGCTGCTGCTCCAAGTGTTCAATGAGTGTCAGTGGCAAACAGTCCCTTCCAGGCCCCACAGCCCATCTCTCCTCTTGGGAACCATCATACTACTGCTGCTCCAGCTCATCCACTTCCAGCATCCCAAAAGAACAATTGGAGTGGCCGCTTCCTCCAGCCCTGCATGCACCCGTCCCCAGCCCTGCAGCCCTGAGCCAGGCAGAAACTACTCGTCACCTCCCTCCTGGGGAGCCCCTTCCCCAACATCAAGGCCAGTGGTGCCGAGGGGTTATCACCAGAACTCCTCACTCTTGCCCCCCAGAACTATCCATGGCAATGGTCTTCACCCCCGTGTCTGCCCAGCCCTGCTCCAGCTGGTTTGATGCATCACCAGCTTCTACCTGCATCCCATCAGCCTGGCCTGGCCGTGGGACAGCCAGGAGGTGACAGGCTGCAAGTGCAGGAACAGGGTTTGTCCCCTCTGCAGGAAAGACAGCCACGTAGCGGGGAACGCGCCTGGTTAAGGAGGCAGCTCAGAGCGGATGGAGATGTCTGTGCCAGATCTCAGAGCCAGACATGCTGGGCCTGAGTGGCAGCTAAGGACATTCCCGTCAGGGAGAGTGGATGCCCATGGCCAGGTGGTACCTCCACTTGAAATGGCGGTAGAAAAGAGAGGTTGGGTCACCTGAACTGCCCTGATTGTCAAGGTGCTGCAGCCATGAGGGACCCCTCCTGCAGCCAGTGGGATAGCCTTGCTCCCACACAAGTTCCCCAGCACTCACAGCTATTCTTAGGGTGTCCCAGCCCAGCCCACCCCAAGCACAAGGCTCAGGCCCTCCCCAAAACCTCAGTGCCAGCCTGATTGGCTGCCAGGGCCACTAGCAGCAGTGGAGCTGCCCAGGCAGAGCCACCCTGACGAGAAGTGTGTGGCCACATCTCTCACAGCCCATTCCTCCTGCCACTGCACCCACCATCGCACACTTGGGGCCTCACTGCTGACCACACCATGCGGCCCCCTCACCGCTGCCTCCTTCTTCTCCTCTACCTTATCCTCCTCTCTGGGATATGGGCAGACTTGAAGGGTAAGTGGAAGCCCTGGCTCATCCACATCTTCTACCATGCTCTCATGGGACCCCATGGCTGAGGGGCTTCTTGCTCCCCATCTGCCTTGGGCACTTTCCTCCTCACCCCTCCTTGTCCCCTGGCTCTACAGCTCCTCCCTGGTGGGGATGCAGCCATCCCAGCTGGGTGCAGGGGGTGGGAGCTGCGGCTGCCAAGGGTGCAGGAGGCTTATTGGGGCCCACAGGTCCCTGCAACTTCAAGGACCTGTCCCTCAGCTCCTCCACTTTCCCCATCCCTCTCCTCCCACTCCTGTCTCCCCCTGTCAACCCCTGTCTCATGTAGGGTCGTTCACTGTCCGGCTGCTCCAGACCTCCACCTTCCAAAACACCTCCTGTGTGGAAACCGAGGGGCTGGGTCTGCTGGAAGACATCGAGCTTGGTTCTATTGATAAGCACACCTGGACCATCCGCTTCTACCAGCCCTGGGTGCGCCCAGCCCTGCCCCGCAGTGACTGGGACACCATTCAGAACATGATCAGGATCTATTTGCAGCAGTTCAATCACTTGGTCAATGAAGGTGCCATGGAGAAGAAAGTGCCCTGTGAGTACCCGGTCTTCTCTGTGGGTCTCTTCTCTCTTTAAAAAGGATCTGGGAAGTAGGGAAGGACCCAACACTGGACAGGAGGTGCTGATCATGTCCACGGGAATGCAGTCCCAGCCTCTCATTCAACTTCTTTCTCCTCTGTGCTCCTCTAGACCCTTTTGTGGCCCAATGCATGGCGGGCTGTGAGCTTTACCCCAACAGGACCTCCCGGGCCTTTGCCTATGTGGCCTACAATGGCCAGGACTTCCTCAGCTTCAACACGGACAATGCTACTTGGGTCCCCTTCCGAGATACTAACCTGTCAAGGTATGTCCAGGCTGTTCTCCAGAACTATACCGCCTTCAGTGAGATGGTGGAAGTCCTCTTCAATGACACTTGTGTTGATGACATGGAGGTATTACTGCACTATGGGAAGGCAGCTCTGGAGAGACAAGGTGAGACCACCCCTGATCCTGGCATGGCCACCCCAAAGCCT
>JAOXJM010015321.1:0-16048 GCA_026413425.1 Tringa solitaria
GTGTGTTTACTGAGCACTGAGACGATGTCCTTAATTGAAAACAACTTACTTGTTTGGCAGTAGTATGAGGTCCTTGAGGCTGTATTTAACCATAAACACAATATTGTCATATACTTTGCAACAGAACAGATAACATCATGATTATGTTATTTTTATAGTGTACTTAGGGAACATACTGTGTGATTCAAGAGAAACAAATGACTAGAGATGTACAAGACTGTATATACAAAAAGTAGTTAACACAGAAAATACCTTAGGATATTATCAAAATTATTTATTTGCTACCTTTGGGATTAATAGGAAATTAGTCTGTCTTCAAAATGGATTAGAACAACAAGTAAATAGCACGAGTTACATCTTCAGATGATATTATAACATTTCATAGAAAAAACTCATGCTGAAAAAAGAATCTTAAAATATGCTACAAGCAAAAGTAGCTTGCTCCTGAAAATGGTTTTGATCAGTGTAAATCTTATGAAACCAAAATAATTTTTTCTTAAGCATTGGAGTCCATCTATTTGATCTCACACAAAATCAAGGAATGGTTGAGTTTGAAAGAGATCTGGGGAGGTCTTTAGGCCAAGCCCTGCTCAAAGCACTGCCAATTAAGGCAGGTTGCTTAGGCCTGCATCCAGTCAGGATTTGAATATCTCCCAGGACACACACTCCAGCCTCACCAGGCAATCTGTTCCAGTATTTAACTGTCCCCATGGAGAATATTTTCCTCCCATGTAATCAGAATTTTCTATTTTCCAGCTTCTGACTCTTTTTCTACCACTCTGAATCTCCAAGACAAGTGTGACTCAATCTTCCCTATTTCCTCCCGTTTGGTAAGTGTAAGCTGCAGTAAGGTCTCACTTCAAGCTCCCCCCCTGGGGCTGAACAAACCCAGTTCCCTCAGCCCTTCCCTATACACTTGACCAGTCTGGAGGACCTCTGCTAGACTTCTTCCACTATGTCAACACCTTTCTTGTAGCAAGGAGCCAAAATTGGACACAGTACTCCAGATGTAGTCTCACTAGGTCTGAACAGAGGGGAATAATCTCAATCGGCTGGCTGCGCATTTGCTAATGCCTCTTCTACACACCAAAAACTGCAATAGCTGAAGCCATCCAGGACCTGTTAGTTTGGAAGGCCTGCAAGATTGTGTCAGCATGGACTCCAACAACAAAGTTACTCTCATATAGATAAAAATTACTGTATGATATAGTGGGAAAGACAGGTGGAAGAATAGAAGCATGTGGACATGCAGTGAGAACTCTGGAGATGAAGAAAACACAACATTTATGTAGCTAAATATTTAATATTTCCTGGCACTGCTCTGTTATATATTTCCATTGTAAATGATCTCTTTTTTCTTCTTTTACGGAAGCACAGCAAATTGTTCTACCTTCCCTTTTTCTTAGATTTATCTTTTTTTTTCTTTTTTTTTTCTGTGACACCCTGACCAGTTCATCATTTTTCTGTTTTGAACTTAATTTTAAGTTTCCTGGAAGGGCTCAGAGACTGTAAAAAAGAGCTACTTATCTGCTTAGGGATGTCAGCTCATAAAACCACATGAGAAACTGAGAAAGTTGGAGCTGTTTAGATTCAAAATAAGATAGATGCATATAAAAGCATATTTGGAACAGAAAACATACATCAAGCAGCTCCTACATGGCATTCTTCATAAGAACAAAGGGGTATGAAAAGACAGTGAAAGGCAGCAAATTTTAAACTGATAAAAGGAAACACTTCTTTTACAAAACTCCACCTGTAGAAATCATTGGTATAACATATTGCTGTGAATAAGGATTTTAGCAGGATGCCAAGATTAGGCATTACAGTAATATTAGTTCTCATTGCCTACATTTAAAGATTCTTAAGGTTGCAAAACTCAGTGCTCTACTCTTTAGAAAAAAACCATCATGATGCAAAGTTGCTTAAGCAACCTTAATTGGCTCCCTCGTGCATATGCGTTATGATACAGTATTCATGATTACCTACCTACATGATTACTTGCTATTGCCTCAAATACTGGTAATTCCTAGCTTTGAAGTGCTTGACTTTTCACCCTTAATAACGTTTCTAATTTGTTTCCTTTCTGTTAAATTGAAAAATGAATTTTCAATATGGAAACCTGCACTGCGCTTCAGGATGCTGGAACCATTAATCCCACCGGATGAACCAGAAACCAGTACCTGAACTAAAGACACAACTGGCTGCAATGGGAGGTTCTTACTCCACTAAATCAACTAGTAAAGCAGGGACAGAAAGGACTGCCACTGAGTTTCACAATTGTTTCTAACACTAGGCTAGGTAAAATCTCTGGTTCTAGAGGCAAGTTTGTACCAACAACCAACCACTTCTCTCAGTTGTTTTCACTGTCTCGGGGCTCTGTACCAGCCTCCCTGTTCTGTTTCTCTCCTCATATCATGCCTTTACTTTTGCCTACCCTGGCTGCTATCAAATTTTGGATTACTTATTACTTTCTTCTGACACCCCGCCCTTCCATCAACTCTACGGGTCCATCGGGCCAATAAAAATGTTTTTTTTTTCTAGTTAAGAAGAAATTTACAGGAGGGATCCCAATCCAGTTCTGAATCTTTTCGGGTTTGCTTATGCTGCAAACTGGATAAAGAACAAAGCATCTCCCTGAGGCTGGTAAAACATGACAACATCTTTGCTCTCCGGAGAGAGGCAGAGCTGATGTGCCTGCACAGGAATGGCTGCTGGGATTACCATGCAGATCAGGTGTGCTGTCGAACACCGCTCGCACTGCAGCTGGAATGGGCACGATGAAGAATGATTCAATGATCTCTATTCTGCCACAATAGCTGTGCTTTTCTTAGGTATCTAGTTAAATATGTGGACCAGACAAAGGCAGTATAATAGAGGTGAGGCAGTAGAATGATTTGTAATAATACAGTGGATCCATGAATAGCCTTCTCTATTACAGTCCAGTCACAACTCTTCATATCTTTCCTGTCAAGTCAGACCTGTGATTTGCAAGTGATGTTCATTTATTCATATCGATGCCTAGATAGTCAAAAGTGTCAAGCTATTAGGCAGCTTTTTACTGAAGAGTGACCTGGAAACAAATAGGAATTCTGGGCTTTCATCACTGAGCAGTTTTATCAAGGTTGAGACACACCAAGCTAGATACTGATCTTGTTTAAAGAGGCAAAATAAGCTTAGCAATTTAGCAGATTCAACCTGGAAAGAAAAATCAGAGTCTGGCTCATGAAGCTGAATCACTGAACCATTGCTTAATTACATTTGTTTAAAGTAATAGGAAAACAGGGGCACCTGCCTCCACAAGGAAATAGGGAAGCTAAAAGGAGAGATTATTAATGTAACACTCTGATAAAGTGTTATTTGTGTTAGGCCAGCTAAAGGGAATCAATTTGTCAGAGACTCTGTCCTATCCATTAATATTTCTTTTCCATCAAAAGGGAGAAAAAACTCCCAGCTGCATTTTACTCCCCAGGGTATCAAGTATATATAAACCTAACATATCATACTCATTCTCTAATTCAGGCTGTCTTTTAAAAACAGACCAAAATAGTGGTACAGACTTATTTTGTGCTCTGAGATCACTTATTCTGGAAGCAGGTGTTAATGATGCATAGCTGATTTCTTTAGGATTTACTTATTGACACAAAACTTGTAAGTAGACATGCTTTGTAAAGAAAGAAAATGTCTAAAAGAGGTTATTGTTTTGATACTTGCTATGCTGTCTTGTTGATCACACTGGTGAGTTTGTTATAGCTCACTAAAGACAAAATAAAACTTCAAATTTATGATTTCTGACATTTACTGTCAACAGAAGAGTTTAGACCTAGAAGAAATTTTGCACTTGCCTAAGATTCACCCATTAACTAAATCAACCAATCATATTTAAAAAGCTTCCTAAAGAACATATTGAAGTTGTTTTCGGTCATTGTTATTGTAAGCAAGGAATACCAACCTATTATTTTTAAATGTTTTGGGTCATACCCTTACCATCTTTTACATAGCTTTGCACAAGAAACTGAAAACATGTTTAGAATAGTTTATGGTACTAACTCTTCTTTAAAATCAGCAACTGGATTTAGAGGGGGTTAATTGTTGCAACTACTATGATCATCTATCTTCCTTCCAAGTGCTTTAGTTCCTCAAAAGTCTTCATTTATTTGAGACAATTTTATTGATTTCATCTCACCCATATTAGATTTCCTGCAAAGATTCATCTATTCCTAAAAGATTATGTCAACAGTGCTAACCCAGGATAATCTAAATGCAATGATTTCCACTCAAATTCAGATGCTGAAGAAATATATATCCCTCCTGTGGTGGTATTTTACAGGTAAGTGGAGCTATCTCTTTTTTAATTTGGACAGTATAGTCATAATCACTTCTCGCTGGAGATGTCAAATTACCTTCATTGTATTTATTACTGTATTGGCACACTTTGCCTCCAGAATTCCCCATTGTCTGCCAGATTGAGGAAAAACTCAGCTGTTAATATAGCAGTTAATGTGATAATACAACTGATAGTGCTCGGCCCCTTACTATGACAGACAGACATCAACTGTTCAGTAGTAATGGTCTCCTTTTCAATGGCTTCAGCTAGCACTTCTGAGAAAAAGATTATACATTTAGGTAACTACCAGACCTCACTACCTTTCCCTTGCAGTCAGGCAAGAATGTGGCAAAAGCACTCACCTGCATTTCTGCATTCTCGCTCCAATAGTCCTTATTTTAGGAAAGAAGTTGAAAAAGTATTAGGTTCGTTAAAACATCTCCACTAAGATGTGGACCACATCTCCAAAAGGAAGACCTTTTGAACATAAACTGCTATATTTGAGGGTGTTCATATGATTTAAAGTATTCCATGCCTTTAAAGAATGGAAGAAGCTCTTTCCACCATAAACCTAGAAAAGTCAGTTTTTTCTGGTTGGTATTACCACACTGAGATCTGGTATTTGGAGAAGATGCTCCACAGAGTTCCAGGCTTTCAGGACCATGACCTCCATCCTTTCCTCAAGTTCTTTCCAGCTTCTGACATCTCCTGCTTAATGAACGGCCCACTTAGCCTTGTCAGTAAGCATAGCTCATTAGTCTAGGAAATCAGGACAGTATTATCAGAAACAGTCACAGGAAACACATAGAAATTGCAAGAGCACAGTTTTTTGACTCAAAAAGAAATTACTCATTTTCTACCTTCTGCTCAGTTTCCTGCTTCCAGGCTCTTCAAGAAGATGCTCATTCCCACTGGTAAAACCTGTTACATAAGACATGAATAACCTTTCTGATAAAAAAGCTTTTTTTCTTTTTTCTGACTGAAATGGCATGGTTCCTCAACAGTTGACTGGCAGTTCTGCGTCAGGTTGAAAGTTTTGGAATCAAATGTTTAGTTGTAACAGAGACAATTAATTTTAAAATTTTATTAAAAAAAATAAAGTTATCTTTTACAGGTAAGTTTTCCACAGCTAAGTCATAAGAATAATGGCTGTTAGTGCTCCAAGCAAGTTCAGTCATTAATGCACTAGATGCACTCGAGCAACCTTGTCACTGCATCATCTGCTTGAGTAGATAATTACAGTATAATTCTATGGTTCAATACAGTGGAATGAGTTGCAAAATAAACCAATAAATACATCAGTATATTTTATCTGTTTGGACATTCCTTATAGGATTTCAAGGTGCTCCCAACTTTAGGAAATATGAATGGATAACAAAAAACCCAAACTCCACATACAAAATATCTTTATACTTAGGAATTTAGAACAAATTCCAGAGTCACGAGAGAGATAACTTTGTTAAAAAAAAAAAAAAATTAGACTTGCAGCAAACACACTAACTATTCTGCGTGATTGTGGCATAAGACTAGCAGGTAAAGCAGAGAAGGTAACACATTTTACAGAAAGGGTAACAACCGGCACTTGGTAACGCTATGATTTCAGTGGCAGTTTTTACTTCCAGATGATTAAGCAGCTGGTATAAATCATGCTAGGTTAGAGCCAATTGGAAAGTAGTAAATAAAAAAAGTAGATAAACTGACCTGTTTGATGTATATCACAATAAGTTAACCTGTATACTGGTCACATTGTGTGCAAGTAAATTCCGTTTTCTGGCATTTACTTCCAACTATATCATTATTTAGAGCTGGATATTGTGAACATATTGTTAAGGCCACTCTGTCTGGCAAAGCCAGTGACTTGTCATGGTGGAAGTAGGTTTGCTCACATTCTTATAATGCAAATACTGCATATGCCATGACTTTACAATACTTTACTATTTTATTGAAATATTTTATTTTATAAATAAATACCTTAAGTAATATTTACTAAATCTTTGTTATGGAAAGCTCTTTCCCAACAGAATGGGAAGAAGTCCTTTGTAGACAGAATATTCAATTTCATATATATCCTCAAAAGAGACAATGTGTCATGGGAGCTTTGTACAGAAAAACCTATTAAAAATACAGTACACATATGATATACTTTCCAGCATAAATACACACAAGTTTGGGGTTTTTTTTTCCTGTAATCATCCCAATATGAATTAATCAGCTTAAGGTGACAGTCTTCTGTCTTTTTTCTTGAGAGCTGTTCAGTGACATGTATGAATCTTAAAAATGGTCAGGAAATGCAACCCCCACCTCCCCAAATCAACTTTCACTGCAAATAGTAGGCAGTTTCAGAGCAAACAGCAGGAAAACTGTGTAGATAAAGAATTCTGGCTACGCTTTCCAAAATTGCTTAAGGTGATGAGCCCTTTCCAGGCTAAGAAACACTTTACTACACTCTTTACAAAGACTTGTAATCCTGACTAATTTAGTTATGGTGAGACAGGGCCTAATGGCATGAAATATTGAGATATTGCATATACTCTGACCAACGAAGCAACTATTTTGCAGCACTGAAGATCTGGCTGGGAAGAAAAAAGCATCATACCAAAATATCATAATTGAAATTTTATTTCAGTGATTTTTATTTATTTCAAGTTTTGAATATAATCATGTTAAAAGCAAACCTGTTTTGCTGATAAAGGGTGTTCCATACAAGACCGAAATGGAGAAAGGGTAGCAAGTTATTAGATGAAGATTAGAATCAGGCTTTTAAGTAATTAAGTAAGTAATTAATTTAAGTAAGTGCTGAACTGAGAATTTACACAAAAAAATCCAAAAAGGTTCATATGAGAATTTTCAAGTTTTCTGCAATTCATGCAAAAATTACCATTTCATGACTAAATAAAACTAGTTGTCATTACTACAGAGTTGTCAGAATATCTCACAGTTATCCAGACATTATTGTCATGTAAGCGCTGCGTTGGCTGAAAGACCTGGTGCATCATTTTCCCATCTATGAGTCATTGAGAAAATAGCTCAGCACACTGGGATGAGAGCTTAAAGATTACATGGTTGCAAGCTCCCCACTGTTACTTCCAGCATGGATCACTGCCTCAAGGAAATCTGAAGAGAGAATACAATTCTGGGTTTGTTGGCTTGGTTTTGACACAATAACAAATCAGTTTCCACTGGTTTCACTGCTCTCTTGTGCATGGTTAAAAAGCATGTACTCCTCTTCTTCAGAAGATAAGAATCTAGAATATGAGTTTCCAGAATAATTGGTATAAAAGAACAAATTATCATCAGAAATTATTTTTCACTTCATATTGTTATGAGAGGCAATTTGGTAGTAAAGTCAACCGTGTCATCACTGAGCAATGCAAATGATTCAGTACCAAACAGCCTTCAACACGAAGTTTTCTCTTTCTAAACCATGCCAAACAATTAGCCTATCTTTTGGTCGGGAAGGGATGAGACAACAGAGAACACATGTTTTTGGGAACAAGAGTTTAATGAAGCATTGAATTTTTGCTACTCCTTGACTGGCATAGTCCCCTGTCACATCACAAAAGCCTCCAATACCACAGCATTATTAGAACCCCCTGTAATACTGCCACAACCTTGCCACAAGTCCTATACCTTTGCTTGGGCTGACATTCAGATGTCAACATTGCTCACCCGAGCTCTAAAACTCATCTTTCACTGAGAATTGCAGCTGTGGAGAATCTTTTTGCTGATGTACAGGATTTTGCTTGTTGAAACAGAACTGCCGTTGATACAGAAAGCTTTGATAAAAAGCCAGGAGGGGGTGACCTAAAACTAGACCTGATTCTTTGTCTTGCCAAACATATGTGTTCTGACAAGGTCTACCATGCCTTGATCATCTCTGCGTGCAGTGTGGTAGGGCATGTAATGAGGACTAATGCATAAATACCATTACTAACACCACAGAAAACACTAGCCCTGGGTGTTTAAAAAAGGACAGAGAAGGACCACTTAGTGAGTTCCTGTCTCTCCCCACGAATAGCACAGCAACTGGCTGTGACTTCTTGAGTCCACATGAGTGAGGGAGTGGGCGTAGTAATCAGTGATGTACAGTATCATAAAGTTTATAAATTAGAATGTTTTGTTGTAGTTGTGTGCAATAGGTGCTCATTAGCAAACACTTCCAGTGTCTCTACCCCTGCCTTTTATGTTCATCTTCATACCACTGAACAGCAGCTATTGTTGAAACACCTCGTACAGCTACAGTCAAGCCCATCATTAACTCTGAAGCTTATGCTCTGGGAAGATTTTCTTTATTTCTGTGTGACCAGTGTCTCTTCCAGAAGCAGTAAGGATATGACAGAATATTTCTTCTCATACTTAGGGACTACTCAAGGGACTATACTTGATCCCAGACACATCTTTGACCAAAGTAAAATCTCAAGCTTTGTGACATATATGTGGATGAGTAGAACTAAATACATAGACAGAAATTTAGCTTTGGCTTTCACTGATATATGAGCTGTTCCCCTTGGAATATATTAACAGTGTTTCTTTGAATGAATGAATACATGATTGACATACTTCATATCATCCAGATAATTGAATCTGGAAATAGACATAGGTCTCCTGCTTTTACAAGTGAAGTCATGTGAAAAAAAAAATCAATGTGTATGGAATGAGAGCTGATCTCTCTTTCTTTATTAATGGTGAGTCACTGTCCTTTGTAGTACCAGCCACATTATTGCAAAACCAAGTCACCTAGATCTTTTCCTCTGTATTTTAGTCTGGCTAACTAAAGCATTACATTTCTAAATTCTTACTATAGTGGACATTTGCATCATTTGACACACAGTGGTAAGTAGAACCCTTAAGAGACCTGGACTTTCATTTCTTACAGTTAGGTGTTTTAAGTTGAAAATATTTTTTTTCCTATTACCCAGTTTTATAAAAAAAATGCATAAACGTTTAGAAGATAGAGAAAAGGAAAATGTTATCTACCAAGACCAAGCATCCAATGAAAAAAAATATTTCAAAAAATGATCAGCAGGTTATATGATGAAAATAACAGTTTTCCTACTCCACAATTTGAGTAAAATATTCAGAAACAGCAAAACACTTTTATTTTCACTTAACATATAAAGTGAATAAAACACAAAAGCCAAAAGCTGCTAAATACAGTCAAAACCACAGCCTGCTAAAATACTTACATACTACCTACATTACAAAGAATCATAATGCACTTGGATTTTAAAAGATCATTTAAAAATAGATCATTTGCAGCAGGTCTGAGATTTCCACCTATACCGCAAATATTTGCAATATATATTAAAATTAATATTTAAACAAATCAGGTCAATAAAAATAAGTACATCTCAGAGGATGGCAGGTGCAGAAGGCTGGACCTTCTCAACTTTATTCTTGTGAGCTGCAAAACTGCAGCAGGCAAATGAAGTTCGGCATAGACAAAAAAAAAATCAGCACTCTTGTACTGCAACAGTCTAAGAGAAGCTTCATCTACAGAAATGACATTTATGCTCACTTTAGGGTCTTTTATTTATAGCCACAGTGATCGTCAGAACTTTTGCAGAAATCAAATAAAACACGAGAAGTGACATGTAGAGCAATGCAAGAACTGCTCATCAGGAAACAAGCTGTAGACTCACCTCTTTCAGAAATATGTTTAGTGACTCTTTGAAAGATATCTGACTTTTGTTGCTTGTTTCCTGCTGTGTCAAAAAAACCCCCAGAAACCATATCTACACATCTCTGTAACATGATTTCACTCACACACCATGTTTGAGTGCATGTAACCACTGAGTAAGGCATTGCTTACACTCACATCAGGGGACACATTCTGCTCTCTGTCCCATTTCCATGCACAGGAAAGATCTCTAGATATAATAAAAGCTCAAAAGCACCAGACTTTCCTTTTTCTTTCCTTTTCTTTTTTTTTAAAGCTATTTATATAAAATTAAAAAAAAATAATCACCACAAATACCTATTAAATATAATTTGTGATTAAAACTATAATGTTTTGTTCCATTTTTTTGTCAGTTTTTTTTTCTGTTAATTTTAGCTCTTTTCTCAGAAGCAGTTTGTCAAACAATATCAGTTATGCTTCAGTTTGTTACTGCTCTTTACGTCCACCAGTCTCCCAAGACCGATGAGTGAGACTTTGACTCCCACATCAGAAGGAAACTGATCTTGTGAGATCTGCCAGCACGGTTGAGAGCCGACTGCTTTGCAGGGGCCTGGTCTCCTACATGCTGCCTGGGAGACAGAAGGAGAGAGTTCATGTTTTTTAATAGCGCTGTTTTTCTCTCCATCTGGCCATCCTTATTCCTCCCATCTTTTCTTCATCTTTTCTCTCTAAACTGAAAAGCATGGGGAAAAAAAAAAAAAAGGAAAAATATCACAGTATTTTCCTGTTGCAGATAATGTGCTTTAGAAAGAGTGTTCCTCAAATGAACATTTCACTAGGTAGATAAAGGCAGGTAAAACCTCTTCTGAGACAGTATTTACCACTGTTAATCTCAAAGTGGGTTCAAGCCTTACATTGCCAAAAAGGACTTACTGCTGCTTGGCCACTGATGGTTTCTAGTTACCTGGAAAAGTAACACTATTCAGTGGAGTCAAAGAGTTAATTTCCTCAAAAATTGTTCCAGAATGTCTGCTTGCTAAAATGGTGTCCTCTTCACCTTAGTCAACAGAGAGAGATCAAGAAGGGAAAGAGTCATAAACCCTTGTGCCGCAAGTGCTCCACTTACATGTGAAAGTAGATCCCTTATGGGATCAATTACCAACACCCCCCTTGTGATTGTGGGTGCCCATCACCTCACAACCAAAGAATGAAGCAGAGAAGGTTGCTGTTGTACTTTTCTAGGAGTCAGGAGAGGAAATGTCTGCCTTTTACGAAACACTTCCTCAGACACAGGGCTAGAGATGTGCCAGCAAACCAGATGCTCTATATTCAGTTTCTCCTTGTCAGAGGGGATCCAGGTGGGACCTAGACCCCTTGTTGCAATGCTCTCTAGGACTGTTTTGCTTCCTAGCTTGAAGATCTGCAGTTGTAATATCTTGTATCACTCTGTACTATATAGGTGGTGTTAAGGTGGCAGTTTGTCCATTGAGACTGTAAAAACTAGACAATGATGAAGTGGTATGAGCACAGAGCCTGCTCTCTCCTCCTTTGCTCTTAAAATGTGCCTTGTGAAAAAGACTGGGCCAAAGAGGGAGAAGAATAATTACTCTGTGGCCTAATATCTACAAATCACATCTAGAAAGGGGCACACCAGAATTCTGCTCCCCGAAAGAGCATGGAACAGGGTTATGTCTTCCCTGTTACGAAGAATGCAGCAGATCTTCCCACTACATAAAGGGAGAACCATTGCCACTGCTAACCTGCTTATGACTCATTTTCTCATTGACAGTGTGATCTGCACAGTGGCACTGGGAGTCCTCCAAGAAATCTTATCAGATCAAGACCCACGACAGGCTCAGTTGTAATCAGGCTGTGATGAGATGCCTGATCAGGCAAGTGATAAACTGCTCAGCCTTGACAGTATGTAGGCTCTGGAGGCAAACCTGAGCATCCTGCAGGTCACTTCCTAGACTGCTGGCATAAAAAATAATTGTTACTTTTTTTCTAAAAATCTCATGGAAGAAGGATTTTATCCAACATGGGAAGCTGGGAAGGGTGTCCTTAAGTTCCTCAATTAAGTTTTTCCTCTATTTTTAAATGACAGTTTTTTGACAGTAAGTATCTTAAATTAGAAATTGGCATTTAAACATCAAGATCTAGTAATTGCAAGTGCTGACAACAATTAGCATGTTCCTCAGTAAAAAGCATTAACAGCAATGCTTCCTTTTACCAAATGTTTTGACAGATAATGGATGTTAATAAGCTCCCCAAAGTAGATTATTGTTGCTGGTGCCCACAGAAAGAGCAATCAATACAAAGGTCACACCTGTACAAAGGTTATTTTTAAATATGAAGTCTTATTTTTGTGGTTCACTTCTCTGTTAGAACACCAGGGACAACAATAGATGAATGTGCAAAAATAGAGAAATGATATTTTGCTGCCTCAGCTACAAAACCCAGTCATATAAGTCTATGGTTGGAGTGATCTGGTAGATACCGTGCAGCAATAACAGTGCAGGTGAGTGCAGGTGCAGGCTGCCAAGCAGCAGTGGTGCTCCTGCTCCAACTAAGCCATCCCAAAAAGCAAACATTCCCAGGAGGCATTTCAACAAAATCATCTACCCAGCTAACTCTGAGATACTGAAAGAACAATAACAGTATATAAAAATAATCTGTAGGAGCCTCCAGATTAAACATGGTGCGTATAGTGCAACATATTTACTGTAGTGAATGTAATTACAAACCATACCCTTCTGTAAAACCTTCCATTGATCTCCAACATCCTGACCAGAAGAGGCACAGCCATACCACCTGTGCTCTACCTGCTGCCCAGTGGTTGTGCACAAGGTGGCCCTTTCTCCATGGTGACTACAAAGTTTTCATGGGGCAGATGTTTGTTGTTGCAAATCTTTGCTCCTTCTTGTGTCTCTGATTAGGAATTTTACCATTGCTAGTTAAGATTCTCGTCAGTCAACAAATATGTGCACAAAGAGGCCAACAAAACCTGCAAGGGGCCCAATGGAGTTGTGACAATAGATTTCCTCCTGGTCTCTGATATCACCATCCCCAGATTTTAAAACATAACTCCTGCTAAAACACAGTGGCTTGGATCCAACTAAAGCATTGTCTCACAAACACACCCAATCTCGAACTGAAGACTCAGGGCAACAGGATGAGGAGGGGGAAATAATGTCGGCTCTAGTAGTTGTTATCTTTGGTATTCAAAACTTTCTTGATAACCTAGAAAAAAAGAAAACATTGGAAGTGACAGAGAACCTTAAGGTAAAACAATATCAAAATACATTGCCTGTTCTTAAAGCTTGAAAAATACATCAGGAAATAGCTATTTTATATTCTTCTTTTATTTTTTCCTTTCTTCTCAGAGATCCTCAGCAGTATTTGTCATTTTAAGTACAGTTAACCTATGATTGTTATTACTAGAAATGTTCCTCCATAAAAATGTAGTTTATCTATGCCTACAGAAATTTTATTATGATGAAAATGCTCTGTCATTCTTTTCCTGTGTTTACTAAAAATTTTTTTGATATCTGTAACATTATCACATAATAATGAAATTGTCCACTAAGTCCTACTGCTTTTTCCCTGCTGTTATACTATGTATAAACCAGATGGGTAGGTTCTGTCTGGGCTCTCCTCCAAGAAGTTATCAGCTTTGTTTCTTGTTGACCAAGCATATCACCTCCAATTTATAATCACTATCCTCTAACCCAAGGACATCAGGACTCTGCCTAAATTGTGTCTCCTTATTGAATTTCTGCCAGTCCCTCGACAAGGATGGGATCTGTGTTCTCCAGTACATTATTCTTGGACAACCTTTGTGCTATGTTACAGCCACAGGGTGTGCACCTGTTCCCACATACAAATAATTTTTAAGAATTGGTAAATATGGGAACATTTACACTTATACAATTTTTAAAAAGTGTAATACAGTACATTTAAAAAGATAAAAAAACCCAAATACCAGGTTTTATCAGAAATAAAAATAAATAATAATAAATAAAAAAATAATCACAAACCCCCAACATTGGCAGGGGCAGGTCACTGCTTATTTTTGACAGCATAATTAGGACAGACAGATAGAGTTGTTACACTGGCAGGGTTTGGTTTCAGTTACAGAGACCTCAGCACACTTTTTTTTTGGTGACAAACACACTAAGAGATGCATGCCAAAGTTTGTATAACTTAGTACATAACAAAAGAATAAAAATCAAAACATGACAGTGTATTTTGATATCAAGCAGCACAAACTTAATCAAAACTTATCAAAGTCCCTTTTTCAGAGACAACAACTGTCTTTTATCTTATCAAGCAGTTCTTTTACTGAGGAAGAAAGAGCCAGTTCTGTTGACGAATTCCCGGTTATGACTGAAAGGTGCTTTTCCTGCTTTTGATAAAGAAATGGGTTTGAAATCTAGGCATTCTGGTAAGTAGAAAGACAATCTATCTGGTTTGGCCAGGCCAGCTGTACTGGTCTTTTTGCGTGTTAAGAAATTTGTCGCTCCCCATCCTGTTAGATGCTGCTGCCCTGGGCAGGTGGATCTCAGGAGCCTGTGAAAGGAGTGGGAGGGAGAGGAGCAATGAGCAGACGGTGGGAGATGGAGGCACCTTGTTGTGTGCCTCTGGCAGGGTTTCCTCCTGCACAACCTCGAGCATGCTGACATCTGATGGCAAAGTGATGACGACAGCCATAATGACAGCAACCGTTGGTGAGCAGAAGTGACAGGGAGCACCTGCGTGAAGCAAATCAGAGGCACAGCCGCTTCCCCTCCCTTTCACCAGCAGCTCTCTCAATTCACGGTGAGCTCTGTCATCTATTTAACAGGTGTCTGGAAGGCAGGGAGGATGGGATTGCCTGTAATCTCACTTCTTTATTCACTGGATTTAACTTCAGTGGGCCAGAAACCAGTATACTGTGTTTCCACCTTTTTCTTCTTTCCCAAAGAGGAGCTTAACAGCTCTAGGTCCATGTCATCAGGCATTTGTTGGGCTTATTTTAATATCTGGCTCTTCCTTTTTGTACTTCTTGCATCAGCATTTGGGTTACAGCTACTGCAACAATAGTAATTAACTATTTAATTTCCAATTAACTATTTTTAGAAAAGAGACTAATTTAGAATTAATGGCCACCAACTGGCAAAACAAATATGAAATGCTGGTAGCAGTCATTAATCCCATAGGCTACAGAGGATGTCAGAAAAGCATGTCGCAGATAAAGGAACCTTGTGAGTATAAATTTTATAAAGAAATCTCTGGGGGTGGGGAATAAATCCATTGAGTATTGACAGCTTCCAGGTCTGCAACTGGATGGTCTTTGTCTGCTTTGTGCCTTGGCTTTTTTCCCTGCCCGCTCTCCCCACATTAAATCCTTTAATTCTCATCAAACATCCAATATGGAGGGGAGATCAGAAAACTGGCATGACATTCCAAACTGCCTCAGCAATTTGGCAAAAAATTTATTTTGCAAGCGTTCCTAAAGTATTGTCTGACAACAGCCAACAGCTGAGCTTGCTGTATTTTTAAACTGTTGTGCACGATGTCTTAGTACAGGTGTGTGCTAACATACAATACGAAAATTTCACTGCTCAGTGTGCCAGTTTCCTGCACTCAGCTTCACAGCTTTGGGTATAAATGTTCAAGGCTCATTCTGAACACTACGCAATATAAAGGGGAGCCTGTAAATTTTTTTCACTTAAAATTTGTCCCCTTCAGGTATTGTACAAAGCTTACTGTGTAGCCCGAAGTGCACCACAACCACTTAGTAGCAGGATAAATACATTGGTTTGACAAGCTGAAAACCTTGAAGAGAGACCACAGCCTAGAGTACCCCTGCTGTGACTAGATAATTTTAATAATTACTATTCAGTAATCAGTATATATAGGGTGTTTATTTTGCTGACATTAACTTGCCAGACTGAAATATCTTTCCCTAATTCTTTATTTCACACCCACATTAAAAATTAAAACTAGATATAACGTGCATGGTTTCTTTGAGAATGTGTATGGACTTTTTTCAGTGGTGCCCATAGATAGGACAAGAGGAAATGGGCACAAACTTGAATATAATAAGTTCCACCTAAACATGA
>JAOXJM010015322.1:0-15683 GCA_026413425.1 Tringa solitaria
AAGAAGGCCACCAGCATCCTGGCCTGTATCAGG
Source organism: Tringa solitaria (assembly GCA_026413425.1). Taxonomy (NCBI): domain Eukaryota; kingdom Metazoa; phylum Chordata; class Aves; order Charadriiformes; family Scolopacidae; genus Tringa; species Tringa solitaria. The sequence continues at coordinate 34 of JAOXJM010015322.1, forward strand.
AACAGCATGGTGAGTAGGACTCGGGAGGTGATCATCCCCCTGCACTGGGTACTGGTGAGGCTCCACCTTGAGTGCTGTGTCCGTTTTTGGGCCCCTTACCACAAAAAAGACATTGAGGGGGTGGAGTGTGTCCAGAAAAGGGCAACGGAGCTGGTGAGGGGCCTGGACAGTAAGACTTATGAGGAGAGGCTGAGGGAGCTGGGGTTGTTCAGCCTGGAGAAATATAAATGTGCTGAAGTTGGAAAGCCCTTGAGTACGGGACTCTTCTTGCTCTACTAAAACTCCTTTGCTGAGAGCTGGGTGGTTTTGTTGTGGCTCAATATTTCTCTTATTACTAAATTCAAATGTATCCTACCCTAAATTGAGAACATTTTTTTTATCTTGTTAATTTTATTCTTTTAGGATTATAAATGTAAACTGACACAAACAATGTACATAGGAGAAACATGTTTAGAAAAAGACTGTTTTAAAAGTTTTGTTCAAGTCTTCACTTTTCTAAGTAGTCTGGGTTTGAGCATATCTAGAATGAGTCTGGCCAAACAATCATGCTTTTGAACTCAGACATGATCACAGGATAAGCCTCCTTCTCTAGATAGTAATTTCAAAACTTAACTAAATTCCTTAAGGCTTTCAGGCAACTTAATTCCCCTGAACTTTCATTGTAGGGAGCTTTAAAATCTCATTTGTAAGGGCTCTATTTCACTGTATCTTTTGCATATTGCAATTTGAGGGTGTGTGACTACTGATCTTCTAAAACCATATCCTGCACGTGCACATAACATAAACACAAAGAGAATGGGAGAACTTGTGCTAACACAAATACATTAACTGAAATGTAGTTTTAAGAATTCCTACGGCATAAGTGTTTTAATCCGAAACATGGATTACATCACTCCTTGTTTCCAGTAAATCATTCAGTAAACTACCCTAACTCACTTAACTAAGAAATGTCTCCTACTATAATGAAATGCCTAAGCAAATGATATCTACTAGCTCATTCAGTTCAATCAAACTCCTCCCATGATGGAGACGTTGTCTCTTTAAGAAGACATTTCATGAACATACCTGGGCATAATAAACATGCTCATGCCAGGATTTCCATCACATCACAAAATAATCATCATTACATCACAAATTAGCATCTGAAATACAGTAATGTGAATTAAATACAGCACTACATAAATGGATTGTGTACTAAACTAAGGAAGCTACAACATTTCCCGACATTCTTCGTCATTCTTTAGTGCTGATGGTGATCGTCAGGATTTCCAGTATTAACGTCACATTTAAAAGAATCAGATTGTTTAGGAAATTAATTTTATATTTACAGAGATAAAGCAGCATTAGGTAAATAGACAGACTTGCACACAGTCAATGAAATGGTAGACAGCCAAAATGCATGCCTATAAATGTCATTATAGATAGTTGTTGCTATAAATAAAAGATGGCCATGATGAGGTAAGTTCTTTATCCTTTGTAACTGTTTCTAAATATTCTATGTAAAATTGTGCTACTCTTTAAAGATATGCGCCAATATGACAAAGCTCTTAAACCATACTTTTTACCCTGCAATGTAAAAGGGCATGAACTTAAACGAAATTGAGCAGTAAATTGGCATTCAACTATATATCAGCACACTTCTTTTATACTTTATTCTAATATTTTCACTAACAGTATATTTACATAACTTGAGGGGTATGATTTACTTCCTCCATCCTCTTTTCTATATAATACTAATAAGCTTTCTCATGTGTTTGCTGATAAGAGACATGGGATACTGCAATAAGAAAGGAATACCGTATCAGTCAGAATTAAAAAGCACCGAAAAGAAAAGCTTGAAACAAAATTAAATTGCTTATAGCAAGTGAAATATGAAATATAGGATAAATAATTTATTAGGGGAAAAAGGGTGATCCAAGCATAATAGATTAAATCATTCATATAATATGAAAGGCAGTAGAGGTATTTGTGACTTTTGCTTTAGAAGCCTTGGAAAATGTTATCAAAGACTAATGACCAACATGATTAATTTTGATAATTAGTCAATTTGGTAGTTGGACACATATGGAAACACTTTTTTGGTGGTTTTTTTTGTGTTTTTTGTTGTTGTTGTTGTTTCTTTTTATGAGTTAACACAAGGAAATGCAAATGTTGTCCACATGGGATATGATGTGAATGCCCATCAAATGTGGCATGGAAAAAAAGTAAATAAATACAAAGAAAAAAAGCGGAGCACCATTGTGTTGATAACCTGAAAAGAAAATTAGAAAAGGACTTTAAAAGAGGATTTGATCATAAAAGTTAGTGTCATACAAATAAGAAGAGCACATTCAATATCTTGCATGTTTTTGGATACCTACATATATATCTATGGCAAGAAAAAATCATCAACTATTAACTTTTCTCTTAAAAGACTAAAGAAAGACTTTATTATGTTTTACTTTATGTCTGGTCTCAAAATTTTGTGACTATCCTCCCCTATCAGCAAAAAATTTTTAGCATGCTCTACTCCCCCAATAGATGTATAATTACTCAGTTATAAATTAAATACACATAGCATTGTACATTGTATATTATGTACATTTTATAACATAAAGAAAAAATAGAAATTAAAAAAGAATGGGATGAACATTTAAAAAATTTTATTAATTAATGGTACAAACCCCCTTTTTGCTCTTACTAAAAAAGTTATATTAATAGTCTTGTGAGAGCAATGTGATTGAATATTCTTCATTAATTTTCAAAATCTTGGTTTAACACCGTGATACAGTGATTCAAATGTCTGTTTCTAAGCACAGTTTATTTCGATACTTGGTTTTAATGGCCATTATAGCTGAAAAAGCTTCATCTTTAATGATACCAGGTGCAAATTCATACTTCTAATAGTCTTCTGGATAATTGCTGACTTCTTGTCAGATCTGATTGGATCAGTCTTGCTTTTCACCTTGTAACGTGGCTGACTTGTACTGGAAGTGTCAGCTCTGCCATTTTCTTGTTTTTCACCTATGCAGCCATTATTATCATTATCTTCATTGCGCAGCTTATTTGCAGGATCTTTGTCCATTTGGTGAGGATTAGTTTAGTTAAAACTAGGCAACGTTCTGTAAATCCATTGTTCTGGGCACACAAAAACTGCAATACATTGCGATATGCTGAAAAACAAGTGAATGAGTGAAGGCACCACTGTGAACCTCTCTGCATTGTGAACACCCCTAGGATGCTTCGCCTACTCTATGTGATACAAGACCATGTTCTGAATTTCATATCCTTCCTCTGTGTTTTGCACGTATTTGGAGCATGTCTCTAAGCTAACAAATAGATAAAATGAAAGTAAATGTTAACAGCAAATTTGTTATCTGTAAACCAACCCTGCATTCACCCGTGCAATTCATCTAAATCAGAAAGGTCAGGGAAACAAACATGTCATTTGACACAAAACAGTTTCTAGCACTCTATAATCAATGTAAGATTATTAAATTCAGAAAGCCACTAATATATTGGATGGTGGGAAGACAGAAGGCATCAAAAATCCACCAGTTTCAGGATCCTTCAGTTGCGAGGATTTACCTATCGTATGAAACTCTGACTCGATTCGAAGTTATTCATCACATCGCACACTGCAACGGCAAGAAGAAAAAAATCCACCCTAACCCTAAAACTAATTCCTAAGCAACACTTCCCTCCTGATCCCAAATGCAATGATCAATTTAATGTGAAATAGTTCTTCAAGATATCTCAGCTAGAGTTTTTAAAATTTATGTCTCCTGAGAGTTTTAAAAACTTATGTCTCCTGTCATAACAAGTCGTTGCCTGAAGAAGTTAGGTTATAGGAATCTGCAACCAACAAAAGATATTTTTATTCATGTCATCAATGGCATCATGAGGTGGATAAAGTAGATCCACAGAGTAAGAGGAAATCACAAAAGAACAAAACCTCTGCATTGTTTTGTAAAGCAATTGGTTACATTTTTTTATGTTTACGTTGCTTATAGATACACACATATACAGAGTTAATATACACAGGTTTTCATATACACAGGTTTTCAGCTCGAAATTGACCACGATCCAGAGGGAACTGAATAGGTCCGCATGACACCAAAGGGCAGACTAATACCAAACTTTTTAACAAATTTCTGTCACATTCTAATCTGATTAGTATTACTGGGATTTATATGCTTACATGAAGATCCATCCAACACTCCTTTAGGTAATATTACAAAAATTCTATACTTATTCTTTAGATAATTGTCATGACATGTATCTTACTATTTGACTATTCTCAGTTGCTCCATCATTTATTTCTTAATAGAACACATTAAAATGTGGATTCCAATGTTCAATAATTTCTAATAAAATAAAATCCTTACCTAGTAACAACAGCACTATTGAAAACACATCCTTTCATTATTTGAAGGTATTGATTTCAACAATCTTCACTTCATTCCACTTTTATGCCACAAGATCCTTATAACTCTTCTTTCATCGGGCAGTGTATTAAATAATATTGAGAATAATTCAGGAATGATGCAAATTTTGAAATGTAAAAACCAATCAATGTGAGATCTCCATTGGTGCTGGACTGCTTGCTTCTGGATACAAGAGTCAGTATCTCAATGGGCATTCTAAGCTGCTTTCTGACACAAACATGAGTTCTTGCCTTTTAAATCTGGGCTATTAGAGTACTTTTACCATATTTTCTTCTTAGGCAATGAAAGATTTCCAACAAAAAGTGATTGGATTCAACAAGAGGTGAATACAAAATTAACATGTCTGTTTCTTAGAAATTTGTATAAAACCTGAACAAATTACTCATTATAGACTATTTATCTGGTTATTTTTAGCATAAAGTAAAACAGAATAAAGTCTTTCTTAAGTCTTTAAGAGAAAAGTTAATAATTGATGATTTTTTCTTACCATAGATATATCTAGGTATCCAAAGAACATGCAAGACATTGAATGTAGTTTTCGTATTTGTATGACACTAACTTTTATTAGAAAAGTGATGAACTGGGTATACAATATTATATTTAACTGTTCCAAAACCTTAGCTCTGAAACTCCAAACTGTAGTGACATCCCTGCTTGTGGGCATATGCCAAAAAAATTTGATTAATAGTGCCTCTGATAATTAGGAGGATTTACTTATTTGGCAACAATGCCTTAATAAAGACAAGAATGTACAGAGTAGGAAGCACATTAAACTGTGCATGTCAACCAAGTGCACAGACTAAGTACAAGATGAATTTAAAATAAACTGGAGATAAACTAGACTTGCATATAGGAAATTTATAATTTTCCAGCAGTTTCTTTTCCTAGGCTGATAAACACCATTGTTTTTGTATTGAAGGCCCTTTTTCACCATAATAAACTTGTTGAAAGGGAACTAATTCTGTGATAAAGAGATCTAAGCAAAAATGAGGAGCAGTTGCCTAGTTAGAATGACATACTGTAGAGTCTGATGAATGGAAAACAAGCTAGCTGTGGCAGGGTGCCAGAAAGTGGAGGCACAAATGGACTTGTCTGGAGCCAAGTGTAGCCACTCCGATACCCTGAAAGCATTGTGTAGCTTAACACACTGGGCAGACCTTATGAAGCCTTATACAAAGCCCTACATTTTTTTTGCGGGGTTTTGGGAGGTTTGGGGTGGTTTTTTTAGTTAGTTGTGAGGTCATGCACCCCTTGCACTGGGAGTCATTTCAAGAAAACGAGGTTTGGGTTTTTTGTTTTCTTTTTTTTTCCTTAATTTTTATTAATTTGGAACTCTCAGGGAAACAATGCTGAGATTCATAGAAGCATTGAGTGAGAGTGTGTGTGTGTATATTTTATTTTCAGCTTTTAAATACATATCCACGCACATACTTCTTTTTTTCCTTTCTCATTGCTAGAATTTGATCACATTATTTTCCAATAGTAAAAGATAACAAAGAATGTCTACTGAAAGGCAGGGCAAAATAGTTGAAGTCCAAAAAGTTTAGACACAAAGACAGTAGATGGCATCAGTAGGAAAGAAAATGTTTAGTCTAGTGCTGATGTAACTTATGTTATTTTTCCTTATTGTTGTTTTTAGCTTTCCAGAAAAAAACAAACAAACAAACGGAAGAGCACAAGAAACAATTTTGAATGATTTATAATTGGGCTAAGATCTAGGTGTTCAGCTACAAATCAAATCCCATCACCAGCTTTGTTTAAGAGAAGCAAAGAATGAAGACCAGAGACTTTGTGCAGTTCTAAACTGCCATGGATCTTATTCTAGAGCTGGAGGTTTTGCTCTCATTTTCAGTTTCATATAACTTTTACTCCTTCCTAACACTGATTCTTCAAAGTGGCTCTTGTTCTGTGGTATCTTGAGTCTGACTTCCTCCTGCCTTCATCTGGTACTTTCTAAAAGTTATTCTGTAAATTCTGAGGACTCTGATCTCTGGCTCCTCAGCCCTAATGTTCTTTGGATTGTGACTTCCACAGATCTCAATGCAACCTCAATATTCGCATACTGACAGTAATTTTGGGATGCAAACAGGCTCTACAAGACTTGAATGCTAGTGTTGCTGATAAGGTGAAATTAACTGTTTACATGCAGCTCTTTAGAAAAGGAATATCATGAGATTTTGGGACATCTTTGAATGGGAGGTGAAAAATACTATTTCTTCAAACTACCGAATCAAAACCACTACATTTATTGTATCAATACTCAGAGAAAACAACAAAATATATCAATGTATGTGGTGTTAGATGTAGACTTGCCAGAAACTAATCTCTGCTCTATAAAGTTTAAATTATAGGCTGGCCAGGTGAGAAGGAAAATGAAGTACTCTCACCCCAGAATCAGAGATACTGGACTAGGGATCAAAGAAATTTGGAACCAGTTCTGCAAAGCTGAAATCCTGTGATGCTTGACTTTAAGGATGAAATCGTCTCTGTGGAGACAATCGACATGCCTAGCAAATGAAATTCTGGCCATCTTGAAATCACTGCAGGATTTGTCAGCAACAAAGGCATTATAATAAACTGCTAATATAAATATCAGCAAGATCTGGGCCCAAGTTATTTCCCAAAGGTCACAAAGCAGGCTGTGCCAGCGAGCTTGAGAATTCATGATTACATTTTGAGGTTCTGTTTAGAAATGTAACACAGAACTTAAAACAACACATGTAACCACTCATCCACACACTCAAGCAAGAAAACTTCTTATTAAAATTCACAGTGCCTAATTTGAACTTACTTCTTTGTGCTTTACATTAAAACCAAGAAATACACCATAAATTATACATTAATGAATTCTATTGCTTCAAACCATGAAATAGTCGTCTGAAGATAAATGCTTTTACAGAAAAAGCATTTTTTTTTCAATGCAGTTATGAGATTCTGGGGCTGGAAGATTAGAAATACGTTATTTAAATATTGTAATATTTCCATTTTTCAAAACTCTTCACAGTTGTTCATAAGTAGCTATTAACAAATGAAAAACTATTTCTGTAGTTGGAAATGCAAAGTTTAAAGAGAAAGCCAATAAATTATAGGAAGAGTAACACATGAATACAGAAATATTTGTCGTGCTTTTCTTCTGTGTCGTGGTTTAGCCTCAGATGGTGACAAAGAACCAGGTGGCACCTGCTCTCTCGGGACCCCCCACAGCTGTGAGAGGAGAATCGGAAGAAAAAAGCAAAACTCGTGGGTTGTCGTGTCCAACAATGTGTCCTATCAGATAACCATGCTGGAATAAACACTCACACACTCCTGCACACCCTCATCAATCAGTGTGACTGATCAAGCTTGGTTCTGGTATCATTTTGGTCAGGTTTGGGTCCCTGCATGGTTTTTTTATGGCTTCCTGCTTTTCTTATGGTCTCCTTTTTTTGCATTGAAAAATGTTCTTGACCAGGAATCATTAAGGGAACACTCCCCTTCCATATAACCTTACAGAAATAACTGATTTCATTTAGACTAACAGTTTCTATAAGTCTTTAAAAAATAGAGGGAACATTTCTCAAAAGTACTTCTTGCGTAGTATTTCATATTGGTTTGCTATTGTAATTTTTTATTTGCCAGTGAAAGAATGAAATTCAGCCATCTTCCAAGGATTGCTAAGTAAAGAACAGTCTGGGCGCTTAAAATTAAGTCAGGGAGTTTGGGATGGAATATGCTATTGAGTTTTTTGAGATCAAGCTATACTTGTCCTCTGATTGGGACCTGTGGAATGTTGGTTATAAATTACTTTTTATATTGTTTCCAATCTAACATTTTCTATTCAATGCTATTTTGGTTTTATATACAGCTATGAAAGATGTCAGAAGGCACCTTAATTTCAGGAAATTAATGGTGTACTCCTAATGGTGCAGTAAGTATTTAAGTGGGGAAGTTTCTCAATTAAAAAAAAAAAAACACTAGCAAATATTGTCTTTATGCTCAGCACATTACCTAATTAAAGCAAATTACTGAAACATTTCTGCTTTTTTGTCTCCTTTCCGTCATCAGCATGCCATTATTAAGCCCGACATTACTTAAATGTATCTTTCTGTTGATAATTTGCATTTAGTGGCTGTTTTTATTGCGAAGTTTGACTAGAGAGATTAGTAGAATGAGAAGTTATCTGGCAAATAAATGGCAGAACAAATGATTTTTAAAGTGCAGTATTATAAATAAGGGTGTAATTATTGTTTCCCTCTAGCACTGATCTTCTTCATTAGATTTTATTCTGTCATAGTTATTTTTCTAGATAAGAATGTGAGAATTTCAAAGTGAATCAACCAGAGGGTATTTAATCCTGTATTACATCTTCAGAAGTGATCAGAAACAAGCAATTAAAGCAAAGGACTAAGAAACAACCTATAGGTAGTGAATTTAGAGGTGTAGTGACATCCTGAGACAGCATTTGCTGCTAAACCATGGAATTTAGAGAAAAAAAAAATCAGACCACTGTAAAGTGCATGGATTTTCTAGTATGCATTAATATATATTTATATCCCTAAATGTGTATGATTTTTATGTCTTTTAATCATTGAAATTTTGATACTTGTTTTTGACAGAAATTATATTCTCAGAATTTTCAGTAGGCTCATACTTCTGCAGGTTCCAATCTTGCCTATTGAATCTGCCATGAGATTATGAAGGGAAATAGTTGGAATTATGCAGCGAGTGCTTTGCTCACTTTTCAGGAAATACTGCTGAGCATTTTGAAGTGTAATGAGCATATCTAATTAATAAAACATCAAAAAGAGATATGATATAGCCACAGTCATCTCACAGTAATGATTTCTTAGCCCAAGATTGAAGGCTTAAGACAAAAGGACTTGTGCAACTCTTCAGTCAGTTACTTAATAACATATTTCATTAGATATGCAAAGCACAAGTATTATATTCCGGGAAGAGATTACATTCAGCAGGGCGTGCTAATGCTAAATTAAGAAGTCAAATTATAATTATTTTAATGATTAACTATACAGAAACTATCATTTTTCCATCTGCAATAGTTTGTTTTGAAACAAAACTGATAATAAACACAATTTTAACTTCCAAATAAAATAAAACTATTATTTCTTGTCTTGTAACTGGAAGCTGTTTCGAAAAAGACTGTTGAAATCAATAGGGGCTTTACCACATATTCTTCAGAGCTTTGGATCAAACCCCAAGCCTCAAAAGGGTACATAAATAAAATCAGTATTTGGTTTGAGAAACAGAATTGATACATTTTACTGATCATTGTATGTATATCTGCTCTTTCTCAGACTGGGAAGTATGGTAGTCTTTTATGTTAAGAGACAGAAACAATTAATTTTCCCTTTGAGGGTAGTACGGTAAGTACTTATGTCGCAGGTATACTGATTTGAATTGGTCCCTCTCAGGAGGATGATCTGTTAAAAATCATTGTAAATTTTTCAGAATTTATACCATCAAGAAATCAATGAGCTACTTTATACTAGTTTCTTTTTTGTTGTTGGTTTTTTTCTTTTTTTGTTTATCAGTATCTCTAGTAAACAATATTGCACAGTTTCTTGCAATGACTTGGTGTTATGCAATGTTCGTATACATACATCTATATAAATTAAGAAATTCAGGCAATTAAAAAGTTCGACTTGTAAGAATTCATAATTATAATGCTAAGTGAAACTTGATTTAATAGGTGCAGAATAGTTTCCAAACTGCCATATAAATTAAATCTTTTTGATTGAGTTGTGCACTTAATTTTCCAGCAATAAAGATATCTTTTTATTTCGGCAATAAAATTTGACAGAATAATTACACTGAAGATTTTATGGTGTCCTGAAGCACTTTCATGGGGTATTCTACTGAAAACACAATATGGAAAAGGTCATAGCAAAAACTCTCTTTTGTTTTATAATTTACATGATAAAAAAAGGTCACAGAAAGACATAGCAACAGCTCAAACTCCCAAGTGAGCAGAGAACAGTAAGTCCACTTGAAGTCTTTCTAAGTCCAGAATTGGCCGGCCCTGGCAGTCAATCACAACAGGCCGTGTCGATGTACTTCAGAAGGTAGAATCTCTTGCTAAGCAAGAGCGAAGAGCTGTAAAAAGGTTACAGGGCCTTGTGAAACAGGACACGGTTTGGGACAACAGCATGACGGGGAGAGGGGTGTGACTTCAAGGGCAATGAACAGAGGCAGCTGCCTGCCGGTGGATGCCTGGGTTGGATTTTAACTGAAAGCTGGGGATGGGGCAGCTACCATGTCTTCTCTCAGATAAAAGTTGTCTCTGGACTACTGAGGTGTCAAGCACTGGGAATAAATTTATATTATTTCCACAATGTAACCGATAATGCTTAAAATAAGCTCAATGAGGTACTCATATATGCTGTGCAAAATTCAATTGTTGTATCCTACAAGCTTATTTGCATCTTTTGCTGCTTACTTGCATCATTACTTACAAAATGCATCTCTTTTGTTTCTTACATGCTAACTAAATGGCACTTCTCAATGTTGATTCAAAGGCTGATATTTTGTCTTTTTTTTACAAGGAAACACTGGTATACAGCAACTGTAAACATCTATCTGTGTCATGAGGGCAGTCAGCTACGGTTGACAGAACTGATTTTAAGCTGAGATATACCTTGGTTATTATTTTCTCTGATTCAGAGTGCCTGAAAAAAAGTTTTAGTATCCAAATACTTTAAAAAAGTGATAAACTTGTGTCTTTCCAAGGCAGCATAGGCTATTATTCACTACAGAGGCAGTAGCTGGTTTATTTTGTTCTTGAGCTGCAATCTGTTGTGTTTCCCATCAGTAGTTATAGAAACAAATTCCAAAAATGTATTCTACTACCAAGCTTTGGCAATGTATTTTTCCTGTGCAATTATTTTTTTTTTATCTAAGCAAAATAGCATATATTTAGATGGAATCATTGCTAAAGAAAAAAGCAAGAGCCCAGGTTCAGTAGAAAATGTGGATGAAAGATGGAAACATTAAACTCCTAAGGGAAAAGCTAATATGAAACAAACTGATGCGAGTGAACTTGTAGCAGCTACAATTTGTAAACTCTTGTTTCCTGGTGAAAATCAATGCAATTTGACTTTTTCTGAACTAAAGAAGGTCACGAGGGTGCATGTAGACTTGCAAATTACAGGTGGTGCATCTAGCTACTAAGCAACTAGTTAATTTCCCTATATCTTTGGAAAACAATAAAGAAGGCCTTAGATGCCTCTTACGAATGGAGTTGTACCAAATCAGTTGCAATTTGTAGTGCTCTCAAAATGTCAGGATGAGTCAAGCCACCTTGTTTAGGGATAATTAGGTATTTCAGTAACTTTCTGGTAGTTAAGTCTGAGAAAAATACAGTGAACTTTGTAATTCTTATCCTAAATCTTATCCTAAATCCAATGAGGGTCTTAATCTGCAGCACTTCCAGCAGAGACAAGCAAGGTTGGATCTCTCACTGCTAATGCTACTTTTTAAAATAATGGAAGGAAAACATGGTGGTCTCCTTTTACATAATGTTCAAGTGCGCAGAACATCTGTGACACAGGGCCCAAAAGTCAAATCTCCTTTTCCTGAAAGGATTCAAACTTGCACCTCCTAATCTAGCATTCAAGGTAGGGAGGAGTACTTGCAATCCCTCACTTCAGATCTTCAATTAAGAGATCTGGAATTCTGTGACAGAGTGTCGGGGAAGACCTGGTCTCGAATCCTCTATGGAAATGGAGAAGAATTGACGTTCATTCCCCCAGACGCAGGTAAAAATCTAAATACCCAAATCTAAAACAGTAAAGGAAATAACCAGTGCTTCCTACATTGATTCTTACAGTTTTATTCTAAAGAGGAAGAGGGAATTCTTCTTAATCCCGCATTTAAAAAAACAGGCAAAGATGTGCTTGTTTTGTTGGGCATGAATAGACAGTTGCAGGGTGCAGATCCTGAGAGGACAGAGGCTGAGGCATGGGAGTTGACTCTTCTACCTTTTCAGAGTTCTGTGTTGATTGGTTCCCCATAAATACCTCCTTTCCTTAAGAAGAGATATCTTAAGTTCAGGGAATTTTTGGATAATCTTTCTGAAGCACCGAATTTTCTTCACATACGGTGAAAGATAATGCCGTAATGTGCCAGCTCCATCTCTTAAAAGATCAATAAGCACTTAGCTTCAGTGCTTAATTTCCTTAGAGATTTAGGTCAAATGGATTATCCCCCGGATAATGTTACGGAGCTACCATGCATTATATTGGAACCAAATTCTGACTTCAGCTGAGTAGCGTAAATCATTCCAGTGATTCAGAGGGTTCTTTATAAGCATGGAGCTCACCTGGACTGTTTAACTGTTATTATAAATTGAAACCGCTGCTTTGCCAGGTGAGGTGAAATATGCCAGCCATTCTCGCTCCTGAAAGACTAGTAATGTTCAGAAAGGATTTATAAACTGTTTACAAAATGAGTGGCGAGATGAGTGCCACAGTCATATATGTTTACCATATAATTACCATATAATTTTCATTAGCATATGCGGGGTGTGCGCTTTCATATGCGTTTCATGGATAATGAAGAAAAAGTCACTTATTGGACACAATGGCCTTGAATAGAGAACTGACAGACTGATAACACAAGTGGCAGAACTATCTTTTCTAAACAAAACAGTCCTCCCGCTGCGTTTTAGGTGTCTGTGAGTCTTACCAATTCTTTGAATGTCAGGCCTGTATTTTTTATTTCTTTGCAAGTGTTTGAGGTATTCCATTGAAGGCTTGGAGGGGCTTCTCCCCCTTGTCGGGGAATTTACAGGCCATCTCCTTTCACAGGTCTGATGAAAAGGCGAAGTAAAAGAAGGAAGAAGGGGAGAAGTCCCAGGAAATGATAATCCATGCTGGTTTTGCTTGATGTTCTTAGGTTTCTGTGTTTGAGTGGTAAAACATTGCATGGAAGGGACTGTGTTGTGGCAGTTGGCAGATGTGAATTATGCAGCCTGATTTATCAAGTAAGCTGTTGAAGAAAAAATATGTCTAATCATAGTCACAGCAGTGAAGGTAAGAGATGTCTTTGTTGACTCTGTGCAGAGCACATTCTCTTCCCACTTTTTCTCTGGCCTTTTTGGGTAGTCCCAGTGCTGTGCTCATATGACTAGACTGATGCCAGAACTTGAATCACCTAGTTTTAAACAAGGTTGGGTGTCTTAGGACTGCTTTGCAGTTACAGATCTATGATGTGGATCTGTCTTAGCTTTCTTGAGATCAGGGGGTTGAACAGATTTAAATATGAAGGAACCATATAGTGAATTCAGAGATGAAAGCCTGAGCACCAAGAACATCTTTTCCTATGAAGAAAAGGGCATAAATTAAATCTTTGTATCATGAAAATAACATAAAAAATAGGAAAATAAAGCCATTGAAGTGTGTAAGAATGTAATACTCAACATGCCTGTCATATTTCACCCAGCCAGCTGGACTAGCAGCAAACTCAGACACTCATGTGCCACCATGTCTAGCAGCAAGCTCAGGCACTCGGTTTACCAAGTCTGTTATCTGCAATTCTGCTAAAGTATCTTAGGGTACCTTTGTAGAATGTGTGCAGTCTTGCACAAGTCATTTATATGACCTTATCCCGAGTTCCTCATTTGCAAACAATAATCTCTCCTAGTTCCATTTATTGCATGCCTTGTCTACTTTGAAGTAAACTCTCTTAGGCAGAAATTGTGCTTTATTACTAGTATGACTAATGGTTAGTGTAATCGCACCAGAGTCAGTCCATGCTTTTGTAATGAAAATTATTTTGCTCTTGAATTTTGTAGAGCAGTATCCATTAATAGTATTGATGGGAGTATTAGTTTTAAAAACACCTGCCTGTTTAAAATTATTTCAAGAAAAATCCATATTTTAGAAGACTGCTGCATTTCAAATATTGAACAGAAATATATTTCAAATGAAATATTTGCTTGTCTAAGCACCCATTATTCTGCTTTTTTAAAGTTTGATTCTGAAGAGTAACTACATAATTTACAGTACTTTTCCAGTAATCTGGAACCTTCCCAGAACCCTTTTTTTGCAATTCATGCTATAAAATACATATTACCTACTAAATATTGAGCAGTAAATCCATCCATTGTCATGGAACACAGTAGTCTGGGAATAATAAGAAATTCCTTTCCACTGGGAAGATCCTCTGGAAATATTTTTTTCCCCACTGATTTTAAAAGATCTGGATATATATTTTTATTATAACCAAGAACTTTAGCCAACATCATGACAAGCTATTTTTCATTCCAAAATGAAGATGTTCTCAGACTGTTCCTATACCTGTTTTGCAAGCTTTAGCAAAAAAGAAAAAAAAACACCCATGAGCATCCAAAACTAAGAATACTTTCAACAAACCAAATCTGAATGCAAACCTTCACTCATCTGCAGCTCTCTTCAGTGATATCCACCCACTAGCCCTTTAAATAAGCAATTTAATGTAGTCTGGTATAGACAACAAAGTTGCAGTATTTCACGTTCTTAAGAAGTCCTTCCAGATTATTGAAAAAATGTCACAAGTTAAATTATTAACAAAGCTGGCTAATGTAGTCTGATAGACAATGATCATCCCTTCTTAGCTCATAGTATAATGCAAATAAAAACAAGAACAAACAAAAGAATCCAGTGACTTATCTATAGAAATTATCTGTCAAATTTGTTTCAAGCCTTACATTAGTTTCTTATGTAATGTTTTTTAAAAGAAACTAAGTTTATTAGAAAGTCTAGTAAGTGGTAGGGTATTCAAAGTGACTTTACTTTCTTGATTAGAATCCACAGGGCAGAGATCAAGTGGATTGAGAGTATGATACAGCATGACAATGCCTCTCCGCAGGGAGCTGCTATAAGATTTTCATCTAAATAAATCAGAGGTCTGACAGCTAGGCACTGAGGGAGAGATTACATTAGCCTTGGAATCAAACTGAACAAGCAAGAAATTCATACCCATTGGCAAGGTGTACCCTGCAAATAAATGAATTCTGACAAGCCAGTTGCAGTAAGTGTGGACTGCAGTACTAAACCATCCTGTACTCAGGTCAATTTTATCTTGGGTAGATAATTTACGGGTCTGTTGCTTACAGCTGTGCATAATGGAATTCATAAAAAATATATTTGAGAGTTGTCATGTATGGTGTGCTGAAGACCTCTGCAAGAGTTTAGAATCTTTGCTGAGCAATTTCCATTCCATGCTTTTCTCTTACTCTTACATTTG
>JAOXJM010015323.1:2446-15523 GCA_026413425.1 Tringa solitaria
TAGGACCTGTATTCCTTGGATGAGGTGTGCAGGAAGGTCTCTGGGACCAGTGGTCCTTGGATGAGGTGTGCAGGAAAGTGCCTAGGACAGTGGTCCTTGGATGAGGCGTGCAGGAAGGTTTCTAGGACAGTGGTCCTTGGATGAGGCGTGCAGGAAAGTCTCTGGGACCAGTATTCCTTCGATGAGGTGTGCAGGAAGGCCTCTGGGACCGGTATTCCTTGGATGAGGTGTGCAGAGAAGGTGTCTGTGCTGCCTGGACCAAAGGAGAGCAGAGGACTGAGAATGCACCGGTGCTAAGAAGGGAGAAGATTCAAAGGTTTCCGAATGCCAACTGCATCTTCTAGAAGTATGGATCAGTTATCACATCCCTGATGCTGATTCACCCAGTCACCTCTGGCAGACGCCCTGATTAGCAATGTCCACATCACTTCCCTGTTCTCTTGCTGGCTTTTCTGACGTCCACGGCTGTGGCTCGACAATCCGGAGCTGGCCTGCCAAGCGCAGAATAACATTTCAGATTTATAAATGTGGAGGGCTGCACACACCAGGAAAGAATTTTCAGGGAGAAGGTGATTCATTGTTATAAATCACAGGGAGAAGACACATAATCATTTGTTATTAAACGAACAGAGAATAAATCAAACACTGAATGTAACTCTGAGAAACGCTACAAAAATGATGGGGCAGGTAATGGGAAAAACAGGCAATCTGGCGGGCACCGAGGCTCCGCGGGAAAGCGCCGCACCGGCTACCGGGGCCCTGGTCTGACAGAAATAACGATGATGAGTAGCTGTGTCTCGACCTGGCAGGGGAAGTTTTCTGTGCTTACACGCCATGACCTGTATTATTGATCCCGAAGATGCAGCTGATTGGGATCGGAGTGCAAGTACCCGGGAGCAGTCACTTACGGGAAGGAGAGGAGGAAGTTCTGTATCTTCTGTTACTAAATCAATCCCAATTCATGGAAAGTGAAATTCATAGTAGCCCATGCCTGGTGCTGGAACATCTGTGTGAGGGCAAGGGCTGGGTCCCTGTCAGCACCACCACCTGCCTCTGGCATCCTACGAGTGACTCCTTTCACCACACAATGCTCCAGCTGAAGCACATCCCCTGCTTATGACGGACTATGGGCAGAGCGGTGGGAAGGGTGTGTTCTCATGAAGGAGGAGGCACATGGACATCTCTTCTTGTTGAAATGGACTTCTTAGAATCATAGAATCATTTTGGTTGGAAGGGACCTTTCACATCATTGAGTCCAACCCTCAACCCAGCACAGCCAAACCCACCCTGTCCCTCAGCACAACAGCTGCCTGGCTTTTGAACACCTCCAGGGATGATGACTCCACCACTGCCCTGGGCAGCCTCTTCCAAGGCTTGATAACCCTTTCATCCTCATATCCATTCTAAACCTCCCCTGGCACAACTGTTTTTGATAGTGAATATAAAGAAAAGGGGCAATGAGCGCTGGGGAATGGTCTGCCTGGTGCTGTGGAGCCCCTGTAGCCAGCGCAGGTGGTGGCAAGGTGTCACCATGCCTAGGGTGTCACCATGCCCTGGCACCTCTACTGCTGGGGGGAGATGCAGCCACCCTATGCAGCCAACACGGACCATGGAGGACCCATGGCGACCCATGGAACCTAAAGTCCAGTTGGGTGGCACCGCTGTGCACAGAACTGACCCACGGGAGTCACAGCTGCTTCTCTGCCCACAAAGAAATCCCAATTTCCTCCCTCCTTCCACACATCCTGGCAGCGTAGGAGCATCCGGTCTCTCTTTTTACTGGACCATGCAACTATGGACTAATCAACTCTTGCTACTCTTTCAGTGGACAGAGACGGATTCACAAGTGGTGATTTTACCCTAGAATTTACATTGAATTTCTGCATAAGACTAAGAAAATAATTAGGAATGCAAAGAAAAATGCAGCTTGATTCTGATGTGCCATCCAGGTTACACATTCCTGGCTCGCCACAAACCATGTTGATTTACCTTTTAACTTCATCCAATTGCTGGAAGACCTGCCTTTAAATGTTTTCACAGGAAACAATTGTTAATATGAAATTCAGACTCATGGCAAACACCTATTTTGCTTGCAGCAATGACCAGGCTGGCAGAGCTTCATCCCCAGCGCAGGGTATGTGTGCTGTACCTGTCCCCCCCTCTTCCTCCATCTCCTCCACTTTATAATTAATTAGGGAGCATCGTAGCTGCTGCCAGGATAGTGACGAGCTCCTGTTATACTGGTCCACATCTGTGTTACGCTGCTGGGCATAAACTGGAGCTGGATATGTTCCTGTCCCTTAACTAGGCACACTGCAGGATCTGTAATTTATCTGCATAAAGCTTTGATATATTATGCTACATCAAATCTAAAATCTCATTAATCAGTTACAAATCATTATGATTGAAGCTCATCAGTGGTCTAAAGATCGTTCCAAGCTGCTTGTTGGGTACAATGGAGGTAGAATAGAGTTTTAAGTGCCAAAGTCTCCATTTGCAGAATTCTGGCATTGCTGACACATGCAGGAGGAGTCCTTCAGACTCCCAAGAGTCAGGTGCAAAGACAGAAAGTGGAGGAGGCTGGAAAACTGCTGAGAAACCAAAAAGGATGAGGTGCAGAGAGGCTGCTTGTACCCACCTCGCCAGGGAATCGAGGAGAATTTTGCTGGGTGAAGCTCAAAGGCTGTTCCCACCCTCTCCCTTTGGCATTCCAGAGGTCTGAGACCAAACCCCCCGTGGGCCCACAGAGCGTGGTTTCTCCAGGAGAAGAGCTGGGGTATGAGCAGGGGGGTTAAGCCTGGGAAAAAAATGATTGTGAGATTAACCACTGTGTCTGGGTTGTTGTTTTGCTGGTTTGATTTGTTTTGGTTTATTGTGGGGGTTTTGGGTTTTTTTTGATGGGGGGAGGGTTGGGGTTTTTTCCCCATTTGTGGATCTTCTGAGCCCATTTAAAGGAAAGCTGCAGAATACAGACCTAACAAATGGCATGTTATCTTCAGGACAAGATTGCTGCCACCTTAATAGACCCTCAGAGCAAAGGAGTAGTGGAGGAAGATAAATCCAGAAGGTTATACAATGCCTTCAGAAATATTTTTTATTTTTCGTATTTAGAATGTTTTCTCACAATGCTAGAAAGCTATTAAATACAAATGTGAAGTTGTATAAGCTTCCAAGAAAAGGTTTTCCTTCCCGTCTGATAATAAATGTCCATGTGCATGTGAAATATATTTAAATTTAAATAACATTTTCAATCCAACATACAATGCCAGAGACGACATTTTAAAAAAGTTACAGCATGAGAGTCTAAGCAAAAATCAGACGCAGAAAAAAAAAAAAAAAAAGAAAGAAAACATTGGAAAGTGGCTACTGCTCAGAAAAAAAATGGCTTCTGTGAACTTTTCCAACACCTAAACTTTGGGAAAAAAGACAGTTTGGGCATGGCATTAAAATTAAAGGTCTTTGATGTCCCTGTGGCCTGAGTGGTATCTTGCTGTTCTGGTGAAAGGGAAACACTTCTTCCTGGACTCTTGGCTGCAGCTGAGCTCCTGCTGGCAGGGTTTGAGCTCCATGACCATGAACACCCCTTCTCCTGCGGAGGAGGACCTGGGTGTACATCACAGCTCCTGGCACCGGCCGGGGAGGTGGCAGATGGGGCTCCCCGACAGCTCTAATTGTACTCACTCAGCCTGGGAGAGCGTGGCACTCGGTGCACTGATACGCGGCTTTTTGCCACTGTCTCCTCATCCCTGTAATAGCTTTTCTGTACTCGTGTCCGAAACCTCTTTCTCTTGGTGACAGAGCCATAAATACTTTTTAGTTTTGCACGTGCCAATCTTACGGCTTGCCTTCTGATGCACTATTTAAAATATTGACTTAGTTACCGGGTTAGAACCTCAGTCACAGTTGTACAACTCCACTGTAATTCTCTTCTCCTCCTTTTTTCATCTGTCTTTCTATAGTGGTGTTCAATTTTCAGTTGCAAAGGTTATGAGTGCAACCACAGTATGGGTGTCATACAAAATAGAGCAATAATAGCGCTTTCTACTCTGCACCGTATCGTTTCTCACAGCACATTTATCACCGCAGAGCCAGAGTGCTTTCCAGAAGTGCATCAAGCCATGCAAGGAGTGCCTCTGAGGTGGCACGAGGACTTTCCATGCCTCCTCCGAGACAGCCGGTCACAGAGGAGGGGAAGGAAAGCAACAGTGAGCTCCAATACAGCTTTACATTAATTTTGACAACATTAAGAGTGATGCTACCTCTTCTCATTTATTAGAGGGTGGGAGCATTTCCAGGCACTGGGACTGAGGCCACATCTCACTATGGGCTGTAAAAGGTATTATTATTTGTGGTCATGTTAGAAAAATGTTCTTCTGCTTATTTTACCAGAACTGGGCTCATAAGTCATGAGTGTACGTGTCATTATCTGCCCACCAGCTGCTGTCCTCACTCATCCCCCAGGCAAAATTCAATCACAGCTTCTCATGAATAAAGGATTTGGGATCTCCTCTGTGTCAGTGCGGTTGCAGGATCCCATTAAGCAGGATGGTGGTGCTGATGTGCTCCACTCCAGCAGATTGACCGGCCAGTTAAACAGCCTTCGTGTCCTCACACTGTCAGGAAAGCAACACAGAGCATGAGATGCTAGTAATGATCTTCCGCTTTGGTCACCAATTCACAAGTAACTTTAATAAATTATATAAAAGTTTTGTTTTGGCCTCAAAATTGAGGATTTAAATATTTAGCGATATTGTCTGAATTCAAACTCAAAGTTTTGTTCCACTTGTAAGAAATTTATTTAATTTTCCATTTAATAAAAGCACAGTGTCAAATTCAGAAGGGCTAAGGCATCTCTGAAAAATTAGTGTATCTCCAGAGGCATTGTATCCTCATCTCATGTCTTCTCACTGCTTGACCACAAATGAAAACATCCACCTCCAGGGAATGGCCCTGACCTGGAGATGAGGACATGTTTCTTCATGAACCTGCCTCAAGCCTTGCTGTTAAATTTACTCCGTCTCACATGGAATGACGAAACCGTCACTGGGCCAGAGAGCTTGTAAGGTCTTGGGATCAAGTCCTCCCTGTCCCAAATGGCCTCTGTGGTCGCGGCTGTGGCTCCTGGCTTGTACATGCAGCTGAGCACTGACAGCTGGGATCTGAAGGCCATGAGATGCTCTGGTATGTCCATTCTGGAAGCCAGAGAAAGAACCTTTATTGTGAAAGTGTGCATACGAATGAGGGTTTTAACCAATAAGTAAAGAGTTTCATCATGATTCTGGTGTAGCAGTTATCTGGGACTCCAATTCTGTTCATGTAGTGAAAGTTTTCTTGGCAAAAGTCCCAAAGCACTCATGATTTTATAGTGATGCTCTTACCCTCTGAACACTTTGAGATGTTGCACTTTGCTTATTGCTCATTACTTGGCAATTAATCATCATCCACCAGTCCTCTTTGCTAACTTACACCAATGACTGCTCCTCCCTTTTGCCCATGGATCAGTGTGTTGTCACCATTGGTTTGGTCACAAATTTAAAGCACAGCAGCATATGAGCTGCTCTGAAGAATATTACCTCCATCCCAGACAGACCTAGGACATCTTCATATACATCTGCCCAATTCATGCATTTCTAACCCACATCAAGTTCCAGCTCCATTTTTAATGACTGCATCACTCCGAGAAGTTACTTTGTATAAAAGAAACAAAGGAATTAGAAGTAGAAAGATGTATTAGGTCATGCAATACATCTCCCTCCCGATGCAAAACCTGTTCCCTGGAATCCATTTCCTACAAACGTTTTAAATAAACTCAGGTTAAATGAATTTTCAGACATACGCTCACTGAGTAATTGCTCAGAGCTCAACATGTGAATTGCAGCTGTATCGTAACAGTCAAATAGGAATAATCTTAATGCAGAAGTCCATATTTCTTCCTAGTTACTTGGCAAATCTTTTCTGGATTTAAGCAGTTTCCGAGTAGCTTTGAGACCAAAATGCAATGTAATTCCTAAATCTGCCCTCAGTGAATCAGGAACCATTAAAGAAGTGGTAAAGTCTTATTTCACTATGCATCAATGTTAAACTGTATCTCATGTTCTCATTTTTCTTCTGAAATACAATTTCAATATGGATTACTTGTAAAATAGAATGCATATGTAATTTTAAATGTGGTTGGTAGAAGTTACGTTCACACTGGGATGGAGCAGAGCGTTCACGATTCAGTGGGAACACAAAGCTGGCGTAAACACTCAATTTAACTCCTATTCAAGTTTACCATATTCTCACACAATACACCACTTTCCCTGAAATTGTAAAGAACTGATAGTTCAATTTTCTTCCTGGAACACTCATCATACCAGATGAATAGAAAATGGAATAATGCTTTGAACTTCATTTACTTTTACCCGCTTGTTTTGACTAGAAAGATTTTTTATCATAAAAATCAGGTAAACTGCAGAACTTAAAACAATAAATGCCTAGATAAAGCATGATGCTCTTTGTTAACATTCCTGCATTAATTTGTGAATCAGAAGATTTTTACATCTGATAAGTGTCTACAAATCAAGATTATTAGTCTCTTAATAGGCAAATTGAATAGGTAGCAAAGCAGTCAACAAGGGCTTTTTCTCTTTTCATTTCTTTCAAAAGTGTCAAATGACAGAATGATTAGAATATAATATACATTTATAGTAATTGTAAAATTTTCAATTCTAATTGTCTAGAAATTGGATTAAAATGTTTAAAAAAGAATGTCAAGCATCCATCAGTGGAAAATCCCGTGGAACCTGTGATGTATTTCATGTCTGTAGAGCATAACAGAAGGCTGTTCCACATCTCACCCTGCTCAGCAAACAGCGTTCCCTCATCCCACCCGACATTCAGCATCAGTGTCATAAGCTGCATCTCTAGGCTGCGGTTATTTCTCTGATCCCCAAGTCTCCATCATGGCCCTTATTTAGCAGATCCCTACGAGGCTTTAGACGGAGTGAAGCTGAGCTTGGAGCACCCCAGAGCCAGGCAAGGGCTCCAGAGCACCCGTTGCTCTGAGCAGGAGAGGCCAGCAATAAAATCTGACTCAATAACGTGCTTATTCTGCAGCAAACCACTCGGTGTGAGAGTCCTTTCTCGGAGCTGGAGGAATATTCATGTCCTTGGGCATTTTTGCTTATTTGGGAATATTTACTCTTTGGGAATATTGTGCCACTAAGCAGTAATGCTCAGAACGCATCTTCTTCCTTCCTCTCCTTGAGGTGAGATCTTGTCTGGGTCAACCATAGTTCAAGCATCAAACCGGACATAATTCACTGGAGAGTTCAATGAGGATGCTTATGAGATGATTTTACTTTGCTCAATATATGTCTTGGTAATAACAGTTCATCATCAGCCATTATAGCGTTTCCGATAGGAAACCTCTGAATATTTTACAAAGCCATCTGAAGTTGAGTTCATTCATGCCTGTTTCTTTTCCGGTGAGAGAGAATGTGCTCGCAAATGTGCGTTCTGTGCTGCACGGCGTCTGTCCGCTTGTGTACACGCTACAGGCAACGCTGTCAGTGCTGCATCTCCACCTCTGTACCAGCCCATAGGCGTTGGGAACACCTGTAGACTCTCCCTGTGCCACAGGGGTTCCCAAGTGTTACAGTCATAGAATCATGGAATATCTCAAGTTGGAAGAGACCCATAAGGATCATCGAGTCCACCTCTCTGCTCCTTGCAGGACAAATTACTCTACTTAATGATGGCATTACTAATTCCGATGTCTTTTTAATTACCTCTCTTGTTGTCACTGATTTTTCTCTTGTTCAGAGTCTTGTTTTTCTCTTTAATTATTTTTCCATCATTATCACTGGAGGAAAACATCTGCTGCTCTTTAATATACATCCTTCGCCCTAGGACTATGTTGCATCTTGTACTTCCCTATGTCCTTTGAGTTTTCTTTACCTACAACATCTGTTTGGGTCCTTTAAAGCTGAAAACACCGAACTTCCTCCTTTTCAAGAGTCTTTCTCTTGTTTTTGCTACTTTTTTCCCAACATAGTCATTTCTTAGAGTAATTTGTGGGAAAGTTATTTCTACTGGCATTACCTGTTCTTTCGATTTCCACATAAAGTGTTGATTTTTTTTTTTTTTTTGGTCCAAAATATGAAGACTCCAGGGGTGTCCAGAGGCTGTGGATTGTGCACCTCTGCAGACAGGAGTTATTTTAGCCCCTGGGCAGGGTGTGTAAAGTCTGGGGTTACAGGGACAGCCCAGAGACACTGCTGGATGGAACCAGGAAAAAAAGCCTTTATTGACATGCAGGGCAAGGACAGATGAGCAGCGACAGCAGAGGCTGGTCCGTGAGGGCACTGAGACTACCCCAGCCAGAAGCTGAAAATAAAATCATTGCAAGTCTCCCCTTCCCCCCATTTCTGTTTGCTATTCACAGCTGTTAATTTAATGGATGAGTCCTTGCAGATGATGAATATGCCTGCCCTGAGGCTACAGCCCAAACGCCACATGTGCAGGCTCCAGCTCCAGGGCTCTGAGGCTCGCTGAGACCCCGCAGAACCTCGTTGAGCTGCACATCATGGATGAAGGTTGTCACCCTGGGAGGGGAGCAGACCATGGCTTGGCAATGACACGCAGGGGCACCTTCTGCTGGCTTCTGGCAAGGGGCTCCACAGCCACAGCACGTCCTGGTGCAGCCTCGTGGGCCAAACCCTTCTTCCTGGAGCGTGCTGTGAACAAGTGAGTGGGGTAAATTCTTGTTGTGTTTCTGAGAGACAGCTTCAGCCCAGCCTCCCGTTCCAAATTTCCTCTCCTTTTCCACGTCCTTCTTTTCTCTTGGTGACTAATAAATGATTGAATGTACACACCACCTCATCTCGGGTAACACTGAGAAAAATTGAAAGATTATCTCCTCAAACACAACACCTAGGAATCTTTGAGGTCACTTATTTCAGTTTAGTCTGTCAGAGAGTCAGTTCCAAGAAATAATCAGATTTCATACACAAATGAGTTTCCAGTGAAAAGCTTTTCTAGAAACCCAGCTATCGGGAACTCTGGTAGTTGCAAACCTTCATGTGCGGCCATCAAATGTTTTCACAGTTAGTTTACACTCTTTCTTCTAGTGCCAAATTAGCCTCAACAACCATGTTTCTATCTCATGAAATTGGCAAGCAACTTTTTGTACAATTATATTATTTATTTAAAAAAAACCAAACAACACAAGCCAAGAATATTAATGCAGAAGCACAGATTCCAGTCTTAGACTCTGTTTTTCTCTCCTGTTCCAATTGCATCCTGCACAGCTTCGGAGGTGCTGAGCTGGCAGTTGAGTTTATGGGGCTACCAAAGGTATGGAAAATCTTCCCTGGGCATCCTCCCTGGACTGTGAGGTGGTACAATTGCTGTGCAGGAGGTTTGGGAATACAAGACCCCTGTTAGCAGCTCATGAAGAACAGTACCTTTGTGGGAATCAATAATATAAATAAAAACTTGCAGAATGATCCAGAACTTTTGTTTCTCTTTAAAAACGCACCCTTTTGTTGGCAATCTAATGATTTAATCTGTAATTCTCCAAGGGGTTGGAGCAGAAAGCCAACAAAACACATCTGAAGTCCCTGCGGCGTCTCTTCAGCACACGAAGAACAGTGTCTGTGATGAAGCACATGTGTGTGGGACCAATGTCCTGCTGGAGGAACCAACTGCCACCTTTTAGCAACCCCTACTCACAAGTGAATTCGGATTTTCCATTTGTTTGTTCACTTTTTACATTATCTATTATTCAGCGGTTAATGGATCAGCGAGTTTGGGAGGATGCCCTCTAGTTCTGTTAATTGTGCTTACACACAGGAGGCAGCTGAGTCTGGCAGCGAGCACGTACCAGCCTTACAGTTCATTCCTGGATGGATGCTGTAAATGTCTCTCCAAATCCTCTGTACAATTCTCTACCAACTGCATCCGTACCAGCTGGTAGACGCAGAGCCAATGTGGGGACAGCCCCTCTGTCACAGAACAAAACCCTTTATTTCCTTACGATTCCAGCAGATGCATCTGCATTTTATAGGAACCCCGTGAGTACGTTAATTGGGCTTTCCCAGGCTTCCTAAATGAACGCTGCTGCCTCCATGGTTACAATCCAGAACGCTCAGTACCGGGGCAAACACACTGCAGAGCATGGCTGGCCCCCAACCTGTGTCTGAAGAAAAGCAAGTGCTCGTCAGCACCTTTGCTCTGCACTGATTCATCCTCATCAGCACAGGAAAAAAAGTCAGAGAGAAAACTGCTCCTCTGTCCCGCTGCCCTGGCACAGACCGACGCCACAGGGATGCTCCGTCCTGCTGCTTCCCAGCACAAGTTCCTTCCTGAGGGTCCCAGAAATGCATCATCATCCCTTTTTGGTAGGGCTTTTGGGTGGAACGGCCGTCGCACAGCCGTGCCATTCTGATCATCTCGCTTTTTGGAACGTGGGGATCTCACACCTCTCACCCGGCCACTCTTAGGACTGCACCATTTCCCGTTATTTCCTCTCAGAACTACTCCAGATGCCCTCTCAGAACTGCAAGGGAGGAGTGCCCTTGATATTTAGAAAGGGAAAAGTGTATTAAAAGTGGGAATCAGTTGCTTGTAGGGTAGCAAGCTTGTTCCCTGTAAGTCTGTGGGAATTTGGGTGTGAAGTGGGCACCTACCTTGGGTCAAAGTAACTTCATTCCGGTAGACATTGCCTGGTGCCAGATAAAAACTCCCTGTAATTTTGGAAAAACTCTAAATTCTGGACCAAAACCAGAGGACTCTGAGTCTGAATTTCTTCATTGTAAGCCCTCTGACAGGTACAGCTGTCATCCCCAGAATGTAATTGAGCAAAACAGGGAATAGGGACTGCACCGCTCCTGTGGCTGTGAGACGCAACAAGAGCGAGGAGCAGAAAACGAGCAAAGAGAAGATGGGGACTGGGATCCGCTGCCTTTATGGGCCTGAACAAAGAGCTGTCAGGACCTTGAGCGCGCTGGGTTTGGCTTCCCAAGCTAGAGGCCAGCCCCGGCACGGTGCAGCTGCAGCCGGAGACCAGGCTGCTGGAGATGAGATGGGTGAGAAAGAGAGAAAGAGCTTTAAACCAGCCTGGCTCCTCCTGACGCTGATTTACTTTGCCCTGTTCCCTTAACCCATCCACATACTTGGCTGTTTGGCCCAGGCTTATACCATGGCATGTGGGGAAAGCCTTTGCTGCCATCACCACCAGCAGATTGGCAAATGCCGGGGGGAAAGGATGGTGAAAAACCAAAGAAGACACTAGTTGTTGGTGAGACTCACTCTGGGCACTGACATGGGCTCTCTCATCAAGGCTGCCTCATGTTTACTGTTAACAACATCTCCTTGGCTGATAAAACCCCAACAAACTCTGTTCCTCTGCCCTGCAACTTTCACTGCTTCTGTTTGCCCCCCTTACCCTGCACATTTTAATAGTTCTAATGCTTCAGAAATTCAGAATATGAATTAACATTTTGGAATCCCAGAGTCAGAGGTGTATTTCTGCCCCTGAAATGGAGTTATATGAAGAAAATCAAGGATTACTAAGTAATCACTAAAATCAAAGTTGGTTAAAATCTGACATACATAAGTTTGGGGGCGGACCCACTAAAACAGTAAAAAAGAGAAGGCATTAACAGAGAACCACAGATCTGACATTTCCTTATTCCTTAGTGTCAGACATGGTCACCACTGATGGTTTGTTGCTGTAGATTTACTTTATTCTTCATCACCTTTTCCACTGCCATGTGGAGAGCTGTTTGCACAAGTAGATCCTTGTGCCCTCCCAACCTTTCTCCCACAGCAGGTGATGGCACACCCTCTTCCATAGGCTGCAATCCAGTGAAAAATAGGTTTATTAATTTTCTCAGTTTCAATTCTTTCATTACATTATTTTTCTATATGCACATAAGGACCACAAAGATGATATATCTAATGGGTAAACTAGCTAAAAAGCTTTTCTCCATCTTTTAGTCTGCCAAGCACTGGATAAGAAATTATCTCATGAAATTGTCAAATGTCTCATTTTTGACCAAAGACCGAGCTGGTCACACACATAATCTTGTTTGCATCTAAGGCCCATCCACATCAGTTCTTTTTCAGGGGACAGGGCAGCCCGGGAGTTGCATATGCAAGCTAAAATCATTCATGGAATTTGTCTCGTGCTTCACCATCCACGGGAAAGCAGAGGCTGCCACCAGGGTTGTTTGCCCGGAGCCCCCTGTCCAAGGCATACTCAGTCGGGTTCTCACCAGAGGCAATAACTTGGTCCCTGCGTTACAAACCTGTACTGGGGGGAGAAGGGTGGGAGGCTGGTTCTAAAGAGCGTGGGAAGGGCTGCGAGCCCTGGCGTGGCGTAATCACTTAATTACATGTCTTTCTCAAAAAGGAAAACATAATGTACTGTGGAAATACCCCCACTTTATACACCCCCTTGACATTGTGATACCCATTTTACCACCTTTGAAGTGCTCACAGCCCTTTTATCTGCATCATCACAAGCAAATAGAGATTAAACCAGAGACATGTGTCCCCTGGTACCTCACAGTGGGGGTAACTGATGGGAAACCTCTCAGCGCAGACACACACTCTCAAATATGTTGTCAGTCCTTAGTCCTTATTCTCACAGGAGTTACAGCACGCTTCAGACTCTCTGGTCCGTTGCATATACAACTCTGAATAAAATCAGTTTAAAATCATGGAAACCTGAGAGAGTATCTCAGCTACAGAAGAAAGCAGAGGAGTCAGGATAAAAGATGTGCTGAAGGCCACCATGAATCTCCTACTGCTGTCAGGGGATATTACACTGCCGGTTTTAAGTCTGTCCTACTCATGTCTGTTTTGCTAAAAATCTCTCCGTGAAACCTGTTCTGCTGCAACACTCCTGGAATGGATCTTGTTCACCACAGCAGAAGGTCTGTGCAGTTAAGGACGGTAGGAGAGCACAGACTCATTGCAAACGCAAGACGGGAACTTTGCTGTGCTGCTCTTCTCCCGCTGAACAAATCCTTATATTATCTTATGGAAGAAAGAGAAG
Organism: Tringa solitaria; assembly: GCA_026413425.1. Taxonomy (NCBI): domain Eukaryota; kingdom Metazoa; phylum Chordata; class Aves; order Charadriiformes; family Scolopacidae; genus Tringa; species Tringa solitaria. The sequence goes on from JAOXJM010015323.1 coordinate 15,495, forward strand.
AAGAAGAGAAGAGAAGAGAAGAGAAGAGA
>JAOXJM010015324.1:0-15465 GCA_026413425.1 Tringa solitaria
AGGAAGGGGCCATCTGTCGTTCTGGTTGGTCAATTTGGTCAAAACCACGACAAGTGGGTATGTATGTGGTTTGGTTTTCAGAGATAGGCATGTCCAAAGCATCATACTGAGTTTCCCAAAAGAAGTGACATTTAACCTTATTATTTAATTCTCCAGATTCCAAATGTTTTATGGGAAAAAAACCCAACCAAACCACAAAATAACCTATAACATTTAGAAAAACACTTTCAGCACGAGTCCTTTTCCCAGTCCTAGTCTCAGGACAAATGCCATTTAGCACATACCTAACTGTTTTCAAGTCACTCAGTGCATTTCAAATTACTTCCTTTACTCTAAGTCTCTATCTGTAATCACTGGTGTTCTATCACAGACTGAAAGTATAATAATGAATAAAGTAAAAAGCAGCCTGACAGCTGCACAAAGAACTAATTAGGAACCTCTTTACATTTGCTTTAAACCATGTAATTGATGTAGAAATGCATGAATTAGATAGTATCTTCCTAATATCCTCACAACATTTTCAAAGTTGATGACTGTCACATTTATTTCAGGTTTTTCAAGAGGTGTAATTTTCTCCACTCTCTTTTTCTTAAAATCTATTTTCAGGGCCACAGTTCAGTTTAATAATTCATTAGCAGCTCCTTGGAACTGACACCTGGTGAGACTTGTGACTGCCAATTCATAACTGGTGTTTTGTTGTTTTTTCCATTTTTGTAAATAATTGCTGTTTGCATTCATTTCAAACACCACCCTCTTACCTTCAAACCTCTTCAAATCATTAGCTACATCAAGAACTTGACATCTACTTATTTTCAAATACCATGTTTATTTTAACCATTTTATAAGATCCTTTTTGCAATCTCTTAACAGCCACTCGCACTGTTTTTTACCTTTAAAAATGGGGGCAGCGACCTCAGCTTTGCAGTTTTGTTTTAACTCACTTTGACTAACTCAGGTTTTGTTTTCCTCTGTGCTGCTGAAAAATTCAAAACAGCTCCACAGAGCCTACCAGAAATTACTTGGATTACCTCAGTAATAAAGAGAAGGATTCCCCTGTGGCCCTAAGAAAATATTTTGGAGGGCTGGAGAAAAGTTCCCATGAATAAAGGACAACCTCTGAACAGTTGCTTGGTAGACTGGAGAAGAGCCTACTCAGCTGTAGAAGAAAAAAAAGCCACCAGACTTTAGTCTTATTCAAAAGGTGATCTAACCATGTTAGGCTCAAAGAATCTTCAGCCTTTGCACAAATATCTGCATTTTCTAATCCTAAAGAGGCTTCCTTTGCCTGGTGCAACACAAAACCCTCAAAAGAGAAGTTCACAATTTTCAGCCAAAGAGATGCAATCACCAAAGTGAGCAACTGCACCAGCCTGTCCTGCTCAGTAGACCTCCACTGAATCCCAACTCGTTTCATAACAGTATCCCTCTGGTTTTGTCACCTCTGGAACTGCAGTACAGCCATAGTGTAATAGGTAACATTGACTACATCATATTTGACAGCAAAGTAAAACTAAAAAAAAAACCAACCCTGTAATAGTTTCCTTCTGTAAAACCAGAAAAAAATGTAGTAGTTTCCTTCTTAATACTCACTCCTCCTATAATCCCAGAATTACTGGCTGGGAGAGACACAAAAGGACAGTCAACAGGTAGACTTAACATGACAGATTCATCTTTTAGATAACTGAACCCAAGATAGTTGTAGAAAGCACTTGTAACTGCAAATAATAAAGGTTTTTGACATGATTGGCCCACTGTTCCCACAGGACAAAACCCACTTTGAACAGCACATCGAGACTGACAAGTACTTGAACCTACTTCAGATGATAGGATGTTATAGCTTTAAAGGGAGATATTGTCAAGAAATACAGGGATACTTCAAGACTTAATTATGCCCTTATAATGTTTTAAATGCATTTAATGGGCTATATAGGCTGGATCCAAAGATTATGGCACTCTATGAAAAGACTCCTGTTGACATGAAAGGTGCTCTGAAGCAATTATTCAGTTACTTGAAATTCTTTTTCGATTTGCAAAGCCATTCAGCAGATCTGTCACTTGCAAACTGTCAGCTTGCTGTGCACGGAGCAAGAGTTCAGAATTAATATACTTTTATAAAATTACATAGTCACATGGGAAACAGACAGGCATGATTTCCACTATGAAAGACATCCAATAAAAGAGTTTTGACAACTTTGCAAGCCAGTTGGCATGAATGGACCATGGAAATGTGGCAGCAGAAGCAACAGCACTCAGAGAATTATTAAGAAACCACAATGTTATAAAACCAAGAGAGAAAGCAAAGAGGCATACATTCTATAGCCAAGGTCAAAATTGTAAAATAAGAAATTTGCAAGTATGAGCAGAGAAAAGTTCTACTTTCTGTAAAAAAAGCAAAAATAAAAATACAGCATTTTAAAATATAGGACTGTGCTGCCAGACCTTTTCAGCTCAATAACTTTACAAGAACATTTTATTAAGCTTTCAAGACATAATTGTCGAAAGTATTCTTCCCCGCTCTAACTGCATGTTGACCAAATGCCTTCTTGATTTCAACAGAACAGCAGCACCGTCATTCTATTGCATTATAATAATGGTTTCATAAAGTTTCAATGCACAACTTTGAGGTAGCCATGTGCGTGGGGCTGTTTTTGTAAACCTGAAACCAGTAACTGGGAGAAACTGAAAATTCTGTTTCATTAAATCAACCTGAGGAGGCCTTTTGGTGAGCTTCAATTCTTCCCCCTATGTCAGGTAATCTGATTATAACATTTGGTTGCAACCTGTTTTGAACTAAAAGCCTGATTTAATCCACTACAAGTGGCAAACTACTCCTTTATCTATCCTTGTACTCCATGCAGTACAAATTACTACATTTCACATTACCCTTGGAAATTTAAGTAGAAGCGAACAAAAAAAGTCTGAAGAGACTCTTCTCCCAGTGTATCACCCAACAGTGCAGAGACACCTAAAATCCAGGTCAGGGGAGCTGCCAGCAGCTGTTGCTCAGGCACCACGAACACAACCTCAATGCCAAGGCCGAGGCTCCCTCCTTGCTTAGATGGGCTTGCTGATAACTTCACCTTCGTGTTCATTAACCTGCCAAAGGGCAGCCAATAGTGGCAGACGATTATTTATGCACTGTTTTCCTGAATTTAATAGCCTAGACAGGCAAAAGGACTTTTTTATTTTTCTTTTGGCTAGCATATCTCTATTCCATTAAGGTCCTTGTGGCTGCTTTCTTTGTTAGGCGACCGAGCTTTGTTCTACTTACTCAATAAAAGGGAAGGCAGCCAGAGAAAAAATGTCCAGTTACATATATATATCTCATAATCACAACTCCGAAACAAAAATCATGAAAATAAATATGACCTCATATAATTCAGCCATTCTAAGAAAACCTCCGAGTTTACTTTTGTAAGTGGCAGTTTGGTGGCTGAATCCATTCCTCAGTGATTCCAACAGATAATACAGAAACTGCTGCAAACTAATGACCATTTGGAGGCACATCATGATGATGAGCACATCAGTGCCAGGCTCTGTAGCACTATTACACTCAGCAAAGCGCTAAAGAATCTCCTGCCAAGGTAAGAGGCAACACTACAAATACTACTGAGGTTGACTTCTGCACTGATATTTAGAGTAAGATGTTTGACAGGAAAAGAGTAAAGAAATTAAGAAAAACACTGAACTATATTCATAGCAGAACAGGGGGCACTTTCACATCAGCAAGAATCAAGTCTTAGGAGTTATTAGCAGACATTATCACCAATTACTTCTGCAAGTGTACCTCTTTATTTAAGATGCTCTCTGGAATGTATGGTCTAGTAAGGAGACCAAAACACCTATTATCAAAAGGCTCGTAGTTTTCCTTTAAGTAAAGATCCCAGAAATAGTAAAATGATATGCATGCAACTCACCATCTGAAGTTCTTTCCAACAGTTAAGACACTGACACATTATCAAAAGCATCTTCATGTACTATGTACTGGGCATATAAATCTAGACCCAAAAAGCAATTACAGCTTTAATAACTTCAAAATTCAAGCAAATGAGGTCCCAAAATCTCACTAGGATAATTTGAAATATCTCATAATAAGATGTTGTTATAAAATTTAATTCCAAATTTTATTTAGTTTCCCTGTAGTGATTGCTTAGATACTTATCTAAGAAAAATTACTTTGATTTAAGCATACAAAATATCAAGAAATAGATTATATATTTCATAGGGGAAAAAAAAAGAAAAGCACTTAGAACTTAATCTATTTTCAGCTACCAAGCAGTCCCACTGATTTCAGTTAAACTATTCACCTGCTTAGATTTAACCAGATATCTTGTTCTTTACAGAAGCTGGACGTTAGTCACTGTTTCTTTTCTCACAAGAACGGAGGAAAGAGAAATTGCACTGTACTACATAGTCAAAACAGGAACAGGTATCATCTCTGACATGGCTTGACTTTGGTTCTGAGCACATTTTAGGTTGACTGCATGCTTCTAATGCTGAGTTTGTCCCAATCGTTCTGTTTGAAAGTACAAGTTTCAGGCTATTAAGAGAAGTGGAAGAACAGTATTTTAATATCATGCTTTTAGAATATTAACCGTAGTTTCCAGGTGAAGACGGCAAGTTGCAATCGCAGTAACACAGGTTCTCCTGTTACCAGTTACTCCCAAAGAGGACCTTACACTACAAATTAAATCACTAGATTGTTAAAGTCTCTTCTGTGTAGCTTCATTAAATAATGAAATGTTTTCCAGTGCTTCTTTTAACCAAACCTCTCAAATTTTTCTAACACCGAGATATACAGAGCACAACTACCACAGTGACAAGATCATGAAAAATAACTGAGTTAAAGTCTTCAATTGCTTTCAAGATTTTTTTTAAGATTATTTTAAAAGCATAGCAGGTCATTCCCATTAATTCAGATAATGATGTGGAGATTGTTTTACTCCTTACAAATGTAAAACACCCCAAATCATACCATGCTTAAGGAAGGGGAAAATCTTTCATAGAAATTACATGAAATGCACAAAAGAGGACCAGTTTCATATCAGCATTTGCAAAATTGGATTGCTAAATGTTAGGCAATAAATGTTTATCCAAGATAACAGAAATATGGGCCAGTAAGTCATAGATTTAGCACACAGCAGAAAGCTTCCCAAGAAAAGCTTTTTTAACTCAGGTCTATTTTCCACTGTCCAAGAGAAGGCTGTAAAGTGGCTATCACTTCAGAGTTATGTGGAGAAAAAGACCTGTGTACTTGGGGTAGATGATGTATTTAGCATTTGCTGACAAGGATACAAAAACTAGTCATTGCAAGCTGAAGCTAAACTGAGTTAGGCTGCAAAAAGTGGAAACTTTCCCAATGAACAAACACTGAAACAGCTTACCTCAGATGGTGGATTTATCATTTTAAAAGAAGAATTAATTCTTTCTTTTTTTCTTCCACACACTTTCTTCCCCAGCTTTCCTGGGGTAGCCTTTGGCCTGCTTGGGCAAGAAATCTCTGTTCCCGTTTCTGTGCTAATACTGCCGAGTTCCTTTGAATAACAGGTTGTTCATTTTACCAAAAATGGTCACGACCTTCTAGGTTGTTAAGACAATAATTATAATAAATACTTCATAAAGTCCCTGTAGAAGAATGAGGTTATTTTTTGACCTCTCTCCTCCCCAGTAAATAACTTCTATTAAAGGATAACCTTTTCCCCACAAGCATAAGAGACTGAGTACAGAAGGGTACTGAAAGGTATTGAAGCAACTGGCTGTCTGAAATAGCTTTCCTTCCCATGACTGGATGGTGTTCTTGCACATATATTAACATATAAGATGACAGGCAGGAATTTCTCCATCTAACTTCCCTCTTTTCTACTATACCAGAGTAGTACTGATTTGAAAAGAGATAGCTCCAGCGCTCCTTGGGCTCCCTCAGACTCCAAGTCTCAATAACATGTTAGGATCACTAACAACATCCCATCCTCTCGTTATGAATTGCCACTACTAAATCTAAAGTACTACCGTTTTTTTAGCTCACCGGAGCCAGATTTGGCACTAAATGAACAGTTCTTCTCTGTTAGCTGAAACATTCTTGGTACACGTCGCACTATTCCTCCAATCAAACCAATATAAAAACATCTGTATTTGTAAAGCTGGCAGAGGGTCCATTCCAGCACCCAAATGGGATTACAGAGCATACTCAGATGGCTGCTCTGTAACTCCAGAAATCAACTCAATTACACTACAAATTTTCACTTTTGCTAAATTAGGTACCTAATTTTAGATGCTCAGCCTTGCATTATATTTCTTCCCTTTTTCTCACCGTCCTCCCAGATCTGTTGACAATGGCTTGTTTTGTTTTTAAAACCATTCCTACAAGCATGAAATATCAGAGAGGCTTCTTTTTGGTAGCCGTACAACAGAGTACAGCCACATTTCAAACCCGATGTCAAAGTACATATCAACACATGGGCCTTCTGCCACACTTGATTGCCATGGGAACACAGTTCTTTTAAGGGTGGATTTGAGTTAATGGTTTTGTCACATGAGAACACACATACTCAGCTAAAAAATATCAAGAAAGCAGACTTTCAGTGTGAAACTATAAATAACTTATTTATTAAAACTCCTGGCATGATTAGCAGTAATTTGAGTTATTGTCAGCCTCATTAAAAAATATGACTGCTAAAAGAGGAACCCCATTTGCAGCCAATGATGTACAGAATTCAGCTCACGTGCAACACTAGACCCATGTAAATCATTCTTTGATCCTAGAGATATGCACTAGGTTTGCAATGAAAATAAAAATGCTAAGACCAGGAACGCAAGAGCATGTTATTGCCTCTAGCAATGAGTGCTGATGAATTATCAATTAACTTCTGCTACCAGGTCTCACTGTTTCATAACGAAAAGGCCATGGCAGAAATATTTAAACACCATTCCTAAGACTATTCAGATTTGTCCTGTTCTCCTCGTGCAAGTTGCTACTACTCTGGAAGTTGTAAGAGGCACTGCACTCCCAGTCCTAAAATACTTTCAATATTGCTTTGGTCTTCACAGCAAACCAGCAGGTGTTGGACAGACTCAACAGCCTGATGTAGTCCATTAGAAATGCCTAAGGAGAGACAGAAGACAAGACTATCATACTGGTTTTCTAGAATACAGATATAAAATGAAGCATCTAAAGCTAAACATTTTCTCCACAGGTTAGACCTTTGTTAACCAAAAAAGTTAGAGGAAAACAGCACGTCCCTCCCATGTGTTCAGATTTTTAAAATCTTTCAAGAGGGTTTTTATTTTTTCTTTCCTTTTTTAAAGTTTTTTTTTATTGCAGCAGATCTCCCCAACACAGGCAAGCAGCAAAGAAACATTAGTCACAAGCTGCAGCCACAAGAAGTAAAATTTATTTAGAGAAAAATTTCAAAGGGATAAATACATCAGATATCTATCATATTTCAAGTTTTCCTACTGTGGCAGGTACCCAACGCTTCATCTAGTTCTAAAGATATGTAAACAATGATTAACTGCTTCCTTTTAAAAACTACTTTAAGTTTCAAATAGGTATATACTGCAAGTCACTAAGGACACATCACAAGCATCTGAACATGTAAGAATGTCACACAAGTTGAAAATTGCCTCATCTTATCAAAAACGTGGGGACGGTCAAACAAAATACATCAGGTACTGGATTCAGTCAGTCTCATAGGGAAGTTTACTTTTTTTCTTAGTAGAATAAATAGAGCAGAATTTTATTCTTGCAACGCAGGATGCAATCACTGAAATATCTGGAACTGTATTTAAGTGGTTGGCATTGCATAGTTCTTACAAGATATGTTTTTGCCTGCAACTATTTCTTTTTCTATGCTTTTGTACCTTCATCATCAGAAAGTCAGCCCCACAAAGTTTAGTTCAAGGGAAGATCCAGCTGTGCAGAGCCCGTTAGACGAACTGTTAACGCTAAACCTGTTGTATCAGTGTATTCACATCAGCCTACAGGAAAGGCATCACAATGAACAGCACAACCTGGGTTGTCTTGCTTACTGCAGGCAGCCTCTCTAGTCAGGCACTACAACAAAGTCAACGGAGCTCCTTCAGCTCCACCTGCTCCACAGAACACAGGTTCAAGATGTACTTTGTGCTGGCAGTTTTATTTTCTGTACTAACAGCAATCCCTAAAACACTATGGAAATAAAATTGCAGGATTAAAACAAAAGCTGTGTTTAAGAGCTCTGCTTAATGCAGGTCATAACGATCAGTATCTTCTAGGTCCTTCTGGTGTTACGGGCTGCAGGACCAATCTCCTTCAGAATACAAATGTATCACTAAAATCTTCATTCTATAGAGTTGAGTTTACTTTATACAGTTCATATGCAGCTACCTAAACTCTTCTGTTGGTCTTATCTTTAAGCAGGGAGATAGAAAGGTACCATTAAGCGATGATAATCATTACATATACTTTGACGGGGTGGGACTCTCCGTCAGGGAGAGGAGCCACAGGACAAAGGGGAAGGGTTTGACACTGGAAGAGGGGAGATTGAGATGAGACCTCAGGAAAAACTTCTTTGCTGTGAGGGTGGGGAGACCCTGGCCCAGGCTGCCCAGAGAAGCTGTGGCTGTCCCGTCCCTGGAAGGCTTCAAGGCCAGGTTGGACGGGGCTTGGAGCAACCTGGGCTGGTGGGAGGTGTCCCTGCCCAGGGATGAGCTTTAAGGTCCCTTTCAACCCAAACCGTTCTATGATTATATACAGGACAAAATGCAATGAACTTCTCTTCAGGCTTTAAAGTACTAAAAGTAACAACATCAGCACTCTTCAGGGGGATTTTCTGCACTTTTTGCTGTTGAATAATTGAATTTAGTGATTTATAAAATCAAAATAAGCCACAGCTTTTGCGTGACTGAGACTACATTTTAGCACAGGAAAGAAAACGTGTAGGAATAGCTTAGTTATGGGAAGACATCACACTTTTCATGCTCTCCTGTTTGTTTTCTTACAATTAAGAAATGCTATTTCTATCACTTGAAAATATGCAATTGACGTGTTAACATCATTTTACTCCCTTTCCTCTTCCATCTTGCACTTCCCACTAAACACTAGAGACTCTCAAACTCTCCTCCTTCTGTTTCAGAATCCATAGTGTTGAATTTTTCCAAACTGAGTATCATCGTGTTGTTTTACTCTGAGTAATTTTCCTGACTACTGACACTAAATCTAAAGCTGGCACTTCAGAATTTAGCTAAGAAGGATTCTTGCAAGGCATCCTAAGTTAGGAAACAAAGAGCTGCCTTCTGAATAAAGGGTGTCATTAAAGATGAATCCCTTCTCCGCCTGTTTAAATCCTTGAGAAAACACTGAAAATAGGGGAGGAAGACATGAGTGCACTCAGCAAGGAAAGCAACATTTTGAATCCTGTCAGCTGCAAGAGAAGACATAAAGCAAGAGAAGATTCAGTACAATTGCATTAGTAAGATCAGTTTTTCTAAGCCCATTTCTTGAGCTTTGTGTCCCCTAAATTCTACCTGCCCCCATCTTATTTTAGGCATTAAAACCCTCTCTTCCTAAGCATAGCAAATTTCAGAAGACTTAAATGGCTTTGCATTTCCAAAATTAAGATGTAATTCCAGTGTAAATTTAGATGACAAATACATAAAAATAGTAACACTATAAGTAATAAAGATTATGTCATATAGCAATACTAAAGCAAAGCAGTTTTAAAAGCGTTCAGGTAAGTTCAGTCCAGAATAATCCACTTCTTTGCAACTTTGATTAAGCAAGGGAACTCCACAAAGAAATGGTTTTCTCAGAAGAACCATGCGGCGGCAATGAGAGTCAATTAGATCACAGCTTTAATTATCAGACAGTAATATGAAGGTCGTCGGTTCTTTCTCACTCCCTGTCCCCTACTTAAGGGATGCCGTCAGCCACATCCACATCTCAGGCTCCAGCTGAGATCACATGGCCACAGCATAAAAGAGCGGAGGGGAAGGGGGGAAGGAAATCCCATCTGAACCAAGAAAATTATATTCAGAATCTTACAAAATCACAAGTACAGGAAACCCAAGAATGGGAAAGAAAGTGCATATCAGAAACAGACTTCTGAATGCATATGCTTCTCTACCAAAAGCCATTCCTACCCCTGTTTTCCATACAGTATCTAGAATGAATATTTTATAAACCTGACTTAAGACAAAACCAGCAAAATTCAACATGGTTTTGAAGGAACAGGAGATAAACCCAAACGTATTTCTCTAGAATCGAAACGGTTTTTGACTCCCCTGGTTTCTCTTTATTATTTTCTCTCAAAAACGGACTAGTTTGGAAAGCTTGACATTACATTAATTATTCAACACCCTCTGTTCAGCTCCGCTACTACCGAGACTCAAAGCCTTCTCTCCACCAGAAGTTCCAGCAGCTACTACCCAAACACATCCCAAGCTCTTGCTGCAGCCCGCGCTTCCCCTTTGGTTGCCCTCACCTCAGTCTGAGCATCAGAGAAGCCCCAAACGTTGCCAAAATGAAAGATTTCTCAAGATAACTTCACTGTGGGAAAATTTTCCATCTGGGTTGACTGTTGGGTTCCTCATGCGTGGCTCAGCAATTTTAGGGTTGATAGAAAAGTCTAAAGCCGCCAGGGCCCCACCAGTGAGCACATCGACCTGCTTTAAGCAAGCTACTGATGCCACCCATTGCTCCCTGCTGGGAATAGTCTCTTCCACGATGCAAGCTTCTAACCACCTGATAACCCCATCCCCAAACCAGTGTGTGAAAAACATCACCAGGCCATGGCAACAGCCAGCTTCCAGTGCAAAGGTAAAGCTGCAGTGGAGATGCAGTAACTTGCTTAAAATATGCTCTATCAGTCATTCTGCTGGCAGGAACTCTAAATGCAAGTGCGCAGTTTAGCCCAAACATTCATCCTAGCATAATGTTTGTTTACCACGTTCCAGCCTCAGTAGGGGGACTGTAACTCTCACCCAGATCCAACAGCAAGCACAAAGTTTTAAAGGAAAGTAAATGGCATGTAGAAATAACTGTAATTGTTTTATCGTGTTAAAACTAGTTACTCCCCTGATTTCTGGAGTTGTATACTACGCTAGTTTTAACAACTTCCATCTTCCATTCACATCAATAGCTCCCAGAAGTTGTAAAATCAAAAAGAAAAAAAAGACTAGACAAAATTACAACTTTAAAAACTGCAAGAGAAGTTCATTCAGATGGGAAGACAAGCATTTACCATGTTTATTCTTAACCCATCACTACAGACTGTATTGCAACACACACGCTCACTGCACTACAATTTTCCTTATGTACAGCCTGTACACAGAATGCGAAAAAGAAGCAAGAAACTTAAAACACCTGGGATACAATTGTATGTAAGCAGATACCTCTTCTTTCTAGAATTAAGATAAACAAGAAAAAGGCAAAAATACTATTGTTGTAATTTGTTGGTCAAGGCAAATTTTTTTTTCAAAAATTTCAAACATACTGTGTTCTGATCAAGTAATTTTCCCATTTCATTTCCCTGAAATAACAGTGTAGACCTCTGCTGTGATGATGAATGCCTTTCCATAGTATCTCAATGGCCATGTGCAGCCAGACGTTTAGCTGTATAACCGGTTTAGCACATGCAACTGTGTGCACTCAGTGAAGAGTTGATTTTTCTGGAAACTGGGCCATCAAGTTGCATTTTTCCTTTTTGTGGCATGGTCAGTAACCAAGTACTCGCTTCCTCATGTAGACTGCAATTATCCAGTCTCATCAACACTGGTGGGTTTTTTTGCACTTTCCATTTCTAGTTTTTCTAGAATCGGATTTAGTAGACTGTGCCCCAAGGGTGAATTCCCTCAGCACTGTGTTTTCCTTTAAGACCTGCATGCAATTAGAAGAGGCAGCTGCAGTAATATTGACTGTAAAAAACATGAGCAGAATGGTGAGAATTTAAAAAAAAAAAACATTATGTCAGATTCACATTAGCATTTTAACACCATCTTTACTAACTGCCTCTTAGCATAGAAAAACATACAGGAAATTTAATAGGTTAAAAATTTTAATTTAGAGCCATGATCAAATTCTAGGACTAAGCTTTTGCACTAATAAGTTATATTCGACACTTCAGCAGGATTCAGTTCTAAATGTGATTTCCCTACTCCTAGAGTATCATTTATCTACGTTTTCTAACAAAACTGGCTTGGGCTATGATTGCGATAGTATGGAAGATATAACCAACATTCATAAAAGTAAACTGTAAACATATACTATGTCCATTTTGCATAAGTGTAAAAAGTAAATGCAGAAATCCACTTCAGGTGAGGTTAAATCTGGTACAAATTGTCAAAAGCCAGAAAACTAATCACAGTTGACACTCATTCGGCAGCTCAGCCCCAAGGCTGTGGGTATTGTAGCACATCCAATGTACAACATACAGCATTACATCAGCTTCTCAGCACCTTGTAAAACTCGGGCACAATAGCCTGCTTTCTAAGCTTGGTTTGGTTGTTTTTAAGTTGCTTTTTCTGCTTGTCCCTTACTCTTATGTGGCAAAGTTAGGTCATAATAATTTTAAACACTGTAAGCATGAAAATACAAGCTTTTTACCTTCTAAATCATTCATCCAAGAAGCAAAGTGGTTTGTGACTTTTCATTAACGATTACAAGAGATGTCAAGTAAGACTCTAGCAGAGGCTCAGAGCAGACAATCAAAGAACATGAGATGCAAGCAAATAGATCTGTAAAGCAACACGTATGAAATCTTTGACACACTCATCCCTACATTCACACTAACCATGTATTTTTTGCTCACACACACCATTACCAGGACAAGTCTGATCTGCACTGAGAACACCTTTAACCTGCCAGAGTCACTGGGCACATTCCTGCACTTAAGAGAGTAAAAGAAAGAAGTGACAGGTAAGGAAATACAACAGAACACAGCACAAAGCTTTTAAGTGCTCCTTGAAGCATGCCAAGTCTGTAATTTATGGAAAAGAAATACTTCTTTTCATCTAGAGGAAGACAGCCAGTAAGACGGGAATGCAACATCTGAGGCATAGAGTTCTGCCCATTCCAGGCTCCCAAACAGCTGCCCTGGTAGCTGTAACGCCCGCCCCAAGGACCAACGGAGGCAAGGACAAGGAGAGCATTTGTTTGATCCTTTGCTCTTCCCACGTGGTGTAACTCTGGGTGTACTTGACATGAAATGCAGCTGTACATTTGTTTGGACTTAGAGCAGCCCTACATATGGGTCGAATCTCACAGTCATCATCCTTGCACAAATTTACCCTGAAAAATGTGACAGCAACTTTTAGTATTACTTTTTTCTCTATGTTTTCAAGGCATCATATAAACTTCTTTCTCCATGTGGCTCTACATAGTAGTGCGTGCTCCATGATAAGCCTATCAAAGGCCATACCGCTGAGCCTCCTTCAAAAGCTGAAGACAAGTTTTAGTTAAATCTCTTTATACAAAGAGATGTACTCAGAGCAGTATATTTTTTTATGAAGAAGATATTCATCTCATTGTTATCTTCACCAATAAAAATGAAATAAGAAAATAAAATTTTGAAGGTCCTTAGATAACGATGGAAGTGTTCACCGGGTAAAAAACTGGGTAAGAAACTAAGAAACTGGGTAAATTAGTGGATTGGTTTCTGTGGACAGTTCACATTCTTGGAGAAGCTGCTGCTTAAGAAATTTTTTGTCTACCTCACTCTTAAGTCAAGTTAGACCACAAAATGGTAATGTTGTTATAAGTTTCCAAAGAAAAAAGAGAAAAAAAAAAGAGATACTCCCTAATATAACCTTCACTCCATTCTTCTCCAGTCCTGCAAAGCATTTGCTATAATTTGAGGAAGGTGGAAAGTTAAGATCAGAATAGGAAAATTGTGATTAAAAATATGAATCGTCATGCTAGAAATTGGTGAAATACAAAAAGTACATCTCAGCCTTTTTTTTTCTTACAAAAAGAGAAACAGTTCAAAATGCTCTTGCGTTTAAGTGGAACATATGTTTAGGAAAGGTTAACAAGTTTGGTTCAAATTCATAGCTTCTGAAGCCAACAAAGTCTCCCAAAACCTAATTTTGAGATGGTAAAAAGTTAAGTGGCATTATTCTTATGTCTACTTAGCAGATGGGATAGATATTAACCAGTGAAATAAGCACAGCACAAGTAAGTAGCAACAATATCACTGTGTACACTATTAAGGCAGACTGACAGAGCAAATCCTCCTGAAAACACCTGGATGAGTTTTGCCTTGAGAAAAAAGCCCTCCTTGAAGTAAGTTTTGCACAGGTTAGGATTTTCACATAGCTTTTACTGTTAAGACATTGCAAGTCATCCACAGTGACCCAGGATATTTGCATTAGTGTGATAAAACCAACTACTATGAAATACTTTTTCATTTAATCTGTTTAGTTGCCTAAAATTCTGGTAACAAAGGGTCTCATTTTTGAGGCTTTTACTGCCTGCCACCTAGGGGATGCAAAAAGAGTTTGTCAGACTAAGCACTTTACACAGACTGTAATTGGGACCAATGGTAAACAGGGTAGGCGTTTTTTTGTTGGTTTTTTTTTCCCCCCCAGACAAACTGACTATAATGTGCAGTTTACTGAGCAGCTCTCCATACCAGTAAGTTAGTGGGGAAAGGTTGCAAAGTGCTGTAGGAACAACCTAGGACACAGGCCTGTGTTGCTGAAAGAGAAAAATACAAGAAACAAGAGGAGATGCTGTCCTGAGGAGAGTCTGAAAGTAACCACAAGGGTCAAACAAATGAGCAGGTCAGAAAATAAACATACCAATTTAGTGAAAAGGTTTCACAGCTGAGAAGTTTACTTTGTTCTAGATGAGGACAAAACAGATGTTTTTCAAAAAGTTTCACATAACATTAAGGAGCGAACTAGCCAAGAAGAGCAACCAGTGTTTGGTCACTCACCTGGATCCAGATTTCCCACATCTCAATGCCTTTTGCTCCCTGACTGGGAGCAAGAATACAGATCAGATTCATACCTGATTAATACCAACACTATTAAGCCCATAGTGATGAAAAAGGTTCCACCTGAAGTTCCCTGGTATTTTCTATTTGAATTCACTTTCTGATGGTTTTCCCAATGCCATGGTACCATCAAGCTGTATCTCGGACACATTCAGTTTCACTTTGTTACCAAAAATATGACATCATTTGAAAGGACCAGTGCTCTGTCTTGTACACTTCATGAAAAGAAGAAATCAGCTGGAAGCTTAAAAAATACAAGACAGACATAAAATCTACTTGTTTCTTAAAGATGATATAAAAGGTCTAAATATAACATACTGCTCCCACTCCCACACATCTGGCCCAGCGTATTTGAGTACAAAAGGCTTTATGACAGAATTCAAACCTCTTCTGCTATCTCCTGACCAGGATTTATATAGGTTACAACTGCTAAACATATAGTAAATTAAAGATATGAAGGTATATATATCTTCCTTGCAAATAGATTTCTTCA
>JAOXJM010015325.1:0-15387 GCA_026413425.1 Tringa solitaria
AGAATAATTGTCTAAACGACAATAAATTGTTATGGGTTTTCTCAAACCATAACATACACTAAAAGTAAAAGCATCTGCTAACAGACCTAGAGTCTACTTAAGAAGTGAGAATTGGTTGAAAAGAAACAATCATCCATCCAGACCTTGGATGATGGTTGTACAGAAAAAGGAAATCGGTATTTTAAGTGGATCAATTCTATACAATATTGAACAAAGTACACACAGAATGGGTTTGCAATTCTTTATATTTTTCCATTTAAGAGCAAGGATCTCACTGCTTCAGAGTGTGGAACTGAGCAAATAAACTACCTGACAAGTCCATAATCATCATCATCTGTACATACAGTAGTATTACAAGAGTTAAATACTACTCAGAAAATTCCTAATGTATCTGGTTTTTAAAGTTTTTCTTCCAAGTACATCTGTATTTAATTTCCTTCTATGTCCTGCTTAGGTGCACCCAGAATTCTAGCCTTTAGTGTTAACTTCCAGGTGTGGATGTGAGAGGTCCGCACAGGTTCTGTCCTATAATGGCCTTGACAACATGAGTCTTTGCCATTGACTCCACTGTTCCTCATACTTGCATTCTTTTTACTCGAGCTGAGGCTCTGGGCTAAAAATGTGTGAAAATAATTTCAGATGACCTCTGAAAAGGAAAGTCGATCCTTTAATTTCAGCCCTTTGAGAGAGATTATGATCATATTGTTACCTTAGAGAGGGGAAGAGGGTATTACAAAGATAAATATCCTTACATATATCTTTGATACATCCTAATACCAAAATATTATTAGTAATATTTCACTGTTTGTTAGCCACAGATTGGAGAGGAGAGGTATCCTGTTTTAGCCATCTAATAGATTAGTGGCTGGTCCAAGATGTATTTGGGCTCTTTCCAAAGCTGGTAAGGGAACAGCATATCACCTTCAGAAAGGAGTTCATTGTGTTTATTTAAACAGCAGTCTTTGGCATCCCTTGAGGATGACTCATCCCTATTTATTGCTGAGTTGGTTTTAAAGACTAATTTAAAATTAGACAGACAATTTAAGGATGATTAAATTCTCACTAGAAGTCCTATCCATGATCTAAAAAAA
The DNA here is from genome assembly GCA_026413425.1 of Tringa solitaria. NCBI lineage: Eukaryota > Metazoa > Chordata > Aves > Charadriiformes > Scolopacidae > Tringa > Tringa solitaria. Next base: position 1,092 of record JAOXJM010015325.1, read on the forward strand.
ATTAAACAGACAATAGGCCAAAGGCTTAATAAAAAGTGAAAACAGGTAATAAAAATAACAGTGTATGTGTATGAGAAGATGTCCTAGTATAACAGTACTGAGTCACACACAGAGAATTTTGAGTGTAGAAAGAAGTAAAAAGACCTGATAGACATATAAGGAAACCTGTATTAACTGAATTAACTAAATGAAATTAAGAGCCAACATATTTAAAGTAAAAGAGAAATAATATTTCCCTGTTAAATTGAAATTGATGTGTTGAATTCTCCATTATGGAATATTATATTGACAAATCACTTTGTAAATGTTGGCAACTAAGAATAACTTCAGTCCTATTTGGCAAGATCCTAATTCTTCAATATATAATATGTAATCAGATTTTTTTTTTGTCTATATGATGCCATTTCAGTTACGAATGCTAATGAGACTTTACGCCTTCCTATGGAGGTATACATTATGGCTCAAAAGCAGACAATTATTCTTCACAGTATTATGGTAATTTTTATGGTCTAGCTACATTAAAAATTGTTTAAAAGGTTTGCAGAAAATATGTAATGAAAGATGTAAAATATTTACTCAGTTCATGATTTGTAGAACTTCTTCCAAATCATACAGAGACATATCTTTTTGTGTCTGTATGTTTGCAAAATCACATACAAGTTCATTAAAACTAGTTCAAGTGCCTCTGTTTAGGAGCCTGTCGCTTAAATGAGTGGGCAAATTTAAAAACATACTGTAAGCCTAAAATGCTTATGAAAGTCAGAGGAAAGTGAAATGGAAAAGTTCTTCCTACCCTCACAAACATATCCATACGTGTATTTGAGTTCATTAGATTAGTCATTTAGAATAAGGATTGTTAGTATACAGAACAAAAAAAATTTGACCAACCTATTTTTGTATGGCTGGTTGCCTCTTGGGCCAAGTGACACTGCTGCAGAAAATCCTCTGTTGTTTATTCTGGTAGTTCGTTTAAAAAATCCAGAGTTACCATAAGAATGATCATCAAAAATCATAACATCATTCTCATCCAAGAAATATAGAGCAGTATTCTTGCACATCCCATCCCAAGGTATTAGAGAGTGTTAGCACAGTTTGACACTAGCCCAAAGGGAGTCACAGGTGCTCTGTGCCTCTGAAAAGCCAGGTTAAATTGGTTTTATTTTATAGTTCTGTGGCTACCTTAGCAACTATTTCTCATTGAATGTGTTTTGCTGCAAATCATGTATTTAAAGTTAGAGAGAAGAATGTACCTCTACACTTTCCCCAAAACTATTGTTCGCTGGAGAAAGAAAATGAAGAAATTACATGATCTGCCCATGCTTGTGAATACAGTACAAATTAGATTAACTCAGATTTGATCAATCCAAATATGAGCTAAAGCATGTGTGGTCTTCAGGAAGTCACTGGTCCTGCCATCCAGTGAGATAAATGGGGCTTGAGAGCTTTTGATTAGGTTCTGTTGTGAAAGAGGCTGGAAGAATGCCCTATGATGCACAATACCTAGCAGAAGGTTTCATGAAGCTGAATAGTTCAGATAAACATCTAGCACACATCCAAAACTTTAGCATTAAAGAAATATTAAGTAAATTCTGATGCTAAAGGGGAAATATTCTCATTTATTTCAGTTTTATCCAATGTTCTACCAGAAAGGTATGTGCTTTTCTAATTATTTTTGCTACCACAAAGCTGCTGTGCAGTGAAATTAATAATGGATTTTTTTGTTGTGAAGCGTTTTGGGTTTCTGGGTGGCCTGTATAAGAATGACACAATAATATCTTAAAGAGAAAAATAGGATCAGATTATTATTCCAGTTTGAAATTCTGCTTAGAAGAGAAAAAGAATGGCCAGACAAAAATTACTTGTGGCTCTGAGGGGCATACATAATGACTATAGTGCAGGCCCGCAGTCTCCTGCGTGAATACAAGTTCTCATGTGGCCGTTTCACCGTTGTTACTGCAACAGCTGCCCAGAAGAGTTTAACTAAGAGTTGCCCTAAGAGTTTACCACTTCGTGCTGTGGTTGGTTTGTTGTTGTTGTTTGTTTGTTTGTTTCTGTTTCATTTTGTTTTGTTTTTCCAGGAGATGACAGGTTGTTGTCTACAGTAATTATGATGCAAGCAGATACTAAAGAATGAGCAAGGTTTATTCCAAAAGGCTGAATTACCATCAACCAGTTCCATCCCATCCTCATTTTGGCACTGTGTAAAGAAGAGAAATGTCCTTCCACAGCATTGATCTTCTAGAAATAAGACATCATAACTTCTTTTAGTATTGAGATCTGGCAAATACTAGAAGAATTAATGCTTTTTGAAAGTTTGAAACCTAAAATAAAAGCAAATCTGTCCCCTTAAACTTCACACTATTTTTCACAGAAAAATCAATGAGATGATTACTTTTTTTGGTACAAGACTAGCAAAATAGTTTATATTGCACATTTAAACTTTATAGTCATTATGATGTTATTACTGCAAAATGAATTCTAGATAAAGGTTCTCTATGTAAAGGTAAAAAGTAGAGGACTTAAGGCTAATATGAGGAGAAAATGTTCTTCTTTAGGAGAGAACAAAAAGTGAGGTACTAGAGAAGTGATGCAACCTTTCTTTTACCTACATGTCCTTATAAACCCTGTAATGAAAGATTTTTTTCCCATTGAATCAAGACTTTGGTATATATATTAGATTTCTATCCCTGTTTGTTAAGTAGGATAAACCAGAAAGGTTTTTATTATGCATGCATATTTCCCTTCGTGTGCAAAGATGATCAAAGACATTTTTTGAAAATGTTACTTTTAAATAATGCTGACTTGCAGTAAGTGAATCAATATCTTTTCCTTGGGAAGCTGAATTGCTAGCTTAGAAAAAACAAGCTCAGGTTTTCACTTTGCATCTTCAATATGCAAATGTACTTTGAAATGAACAGCAAACCCTTGTACCTCCACTGAAATGCACTCCTTGCTCGTTACCTGCAAGACAGCATTGTTAAAAATACAATGTAGAATACTTCTGTTGTCTTTCACCTGGAGAAAACATTAGGAAGCTCTTAATCCACATTCATAACTGAAGATGAGACCTTTAAAATGGGCTTTTTGCCTTGCCACATTAAGGAATAGTGCCTGACATCAGAATGAGCTGCAGCACTGCATGGGATGAATGGTATGAAGCTCATTAATTTTAACCCTGTCATACCTAACTTTCCTATAAGCACTCATGATATACCAGGAGCACTCTTTTTTTTTTTTTAATGCATCAAAACCCTAATATTAAGAAATATTCTTTCTGTTCTCAAGTTTGTACAGCTGTTTGTGAGTCAGGAGTCTGTCCATAGGAATATCTTTGCAGAACTGGGGACTTCACCACCTGTATTCTCAGCCTGTATATTACAGGAGTTGAAGAATGGTGCTGGAAGGGTGACTGCAGGGGCCGGGTGAGATGGCCGAGTACTTTGTAGAATGTTATTCAGTGAGAGCAGCTGTGCTGGATCTGGCTGGGATGGTGCTAATTTTCTTCATAGCAGCTTGTAGTTTGCTGTGTTTTGGATTTGTGACTGAAAAAGAGTTGTTAACACACCAATGTTTTAGCTATTCCTGAACGGTGCTTGAACAGCATCAAGGACTTCCCTTTTTCTCAGGGAGACCTCACCAGTGAATAGACTGGGTGTGACCAAGAGCCTGGGACAGGCATAAGTGGGACAGCTGACCCAAGCTGACCCCAGAAATATTCCATACTATGTAAGCTCTTGCTCAACTATAAAACAGGGGGTGAGGAGTTGCTGCAAAGTAACCCTTGCCTGAGGAGTGGCTGGGCACTGATCTGCTGGTGGCGAGTGATTTTTTTTTCATCGTGTGGTTTTGTTTTTTGTCTTTTTTTTTTTTTTCCTTTCATATATTAAACTGTATCTTGATGCAGAAGTTCTCTCACTTTTGTATTTCTGGTTCTCTTCCCCATCATGCTGGGGCAGAATGAGTGAGTGACTGCATAGGGACTCACTAGCTACTCTAGCTCTCATTCTAGCTTGTTCTCTTTTAGCTGAAGGATTATATCTGCCTTTCTGCGAAGTGGCTCTGTTTCAGACAAAAACCTGGACAGCCCATTCTTTTTGCACATTAGAGGACTTCTCTGCAACTGGAAATAAAAGGTTTGAGCTTACTTCATGTTCAAGAAATCAATTTTTAACTTCTGAGGTGAGAGCTTTATTTGATATTATAAAATGGCTTTTGCTATATCTTCTTTCATCCATGGTTTGACCTGAACTCTGTGTTATCTGAGTTTATTGGATATCTTTACAGGAATCTAAGCTGGAAATTAGATGGAATTTTGGTGCTTAGCTGTGAATTGCAGCAGCTGTGAGGCTGTACTGAGGATGTGCAAAAGCCCAAGGTCCAACACTTGCATTTTAAACCCGAGGGCTGCCTTGATTTAGGTAACCAGAATAGTCCTCAAGGCCTGACATCTGCTTTTTAACCATCAGAAGTGGGCAGTGTGAGGTCATTAGTCACAGCCTAACAGCATTTAATCCATCTGAATAATGATGAAATGCCTACAACTTAATTTTATTTGGCATTTTCTTTATATGAGTGTTCCGAAAGATATCTTCATATCTCATTCACCTGTGAGAAAACTAACCTGATATGTTATGAGATTAGAGTCCCAAAACTTCTTTTTGGTTCCCAGACTATGAGTGGTGCCAGCTTCTATGTGGATCACAGCTTGCTTGTATACCACAGCAAGTGTTTTCCTTTTGAATAAACAGCTAATGTCAGGGAGTTTGTGCTAAGTCGGGTATAGCTATACATAAATCCTCTGACTGTGCTGACTGACCTCTAGCCCCTGTTATAACAGGAAGTTGTAAGCTTCTGTAGTCTTTCTAAAACTCCCTTTTTTATCAGGTTCATTTCTAAACAATTTTATGTTGCATTGATCTGAGTTTTTTTTCCTAAGCTGTTATTCTCTGCAATGGTCTTACGTCTCTAAATATGGATAACCCTATCTTAGGTGAGGAGGTGGACTCTCCCAAGCTTCCTGTTGTTTGTGTAGTTTTCAAAGTTTGAGGAGAATAGTCTCAATAATACCCCTGAGTTTCAGCTGGTGGCAGTTATCAGATAGGTTTCTGTCAGTCTACCCTTCTACAGAGTCTTTTACTAATAACAGTTATGTAGTATCTAGTTAGAAGCAAAAAAAAAACCCAAACACTTGATAATTTAATTTCTAATGATCCTTTCCACTGATCCTACATTTTGTTCATTTAATTGTAAAGTGTTCTTTTCTCAGTGTGTGAATGTTTATGTTCTCATGAAAAAGTCAATTGTAAAATTCCAGCATGGCTCTGACTTTGTCTATGCAGAAAGGTCCAACCAGATTTGATGGCAATTTGTATGAATGCCTTTTAAGAATGTATTATGGTACTATTTTGAGTTCAGCTAAGTAAAAAAAAGGATATAAACTTCCTCAGATGGAACTGGAAAACACGGGTTTTATCCTTCAGGGCCCTCAGTAGCTATTTTAAAGGAGAATTTCCTATTCAGGAAGACCCAATTTAGGAACATGCCTTTTCTAGAATGTAATGAGTTAACAGGAAACGATTTTAATTTAGCAAATATCATTGCTTATGTTGGTATTACACTTGCCAGTTCTAAATCAAGTTAAAATGCCCCTATGATATGTTTCATAAGTTAACATATTTGACTTACATGTGAAGCTGTAACCCTACAACATATATTTGCTATCAGCATAAGTTTTTTCTTACTATTCCAAATATTTGATATAAGACTGCTATTGCTTTATCTTCTTCTATGTGGTCCTAGGAAGCTTATAAATTATACATGTCCTAGGAAATTTATAGCTACTCAAAATATCTAACATTCAAATAACTGATAGATCAAGATCTATTAAATATTTTGGATCTATGAAATGAGTCCTTTGCTTATTTTACTACAAAGACTATTATTCCTTGAGGTTTCCTATCCTAGACCATAGGACTCTACAAAGAAATTTGTTGCTATTTCTATTATAAAGATATTTTACTTTTACAAATTCTCAACAGACTGGATAGGTTTCGTATAAATATTTCATTGAAATTGTTTGATTCAAAACCTGTGACTTGTTATTTAATTTTACTGTAGAAGGTCATGATAAAGACTTAGACTGGGATTTAGGACTGAATTGTTCAAAGTTTTATGCTGGCTTTACCTGTATGCCCTTAAATTTAGCATCATACATCTATTGCAAGTCCCACAATTTTAATGAGAGTTCTTCTAAAATTCCAAATCCCTTAGACACTTGCTTAAGTAATAATGTAAGCTTTCATTTTAACAAAGATGTTTATAGACATTGTGGTTGTACAAACTGGAAAACACAAAATTAAGACTTTCAAGTGAATTTGTTGGGTTTTTTTAATCAGACCATACATTTACACCACAAATAAAGCACATAAATATTTAAAATTGTTACTCCCAAGCTTGAAAATTGTAGTCTTTTGGAAAAATCATACAACAAAATGGTTTAGCTTCCTTGGGGCTGCAAATCACTTCTCCTTCCAGCATCCCCTAGCCAAGTCTTTATTATTGACCAAAGAGCTAAAGCTTTTTTTCCCACCAGATTTTCCTTAAGTTAGAGTAGATTTGTTTCCCAAAAGGCCTTTCTCTTGAACATCAATACAGTTTGTGTCCTCTAGGCACATCAAAAAATGTGTTCTGATCTAATCTAATAATTTTTAATCTTTCAAAAAAATTACTCTAGCTAACTCGTATACTGTTTCCATTAATATTTTTTTGTTTCTCTTTTTGTGATTTCTGATATTCTGCAGTGTATTTTCTTGCTATGATTTATTTATTAATTTTGAAGTTTTACTGGAAATTCCTTAATATCATGTAACTTAGAAATTACATTTTGTATTACATTTGGTGAAATTCTTCTCCAAGTCCAAGTTTCATTATTATTCCACAGTGATTTTATTGCCTGCTCTAGTAAATAATTGAACACAAGAATACTTGGGTTTTCCTCCTTCTTAGGTTATTCACTGCACTACTTTTTTAATTTATAGCATACAAAATAGTTGATATAAGTAAGAGAAAAATTTTGAACCATAGTCTCAAAGCAACTGCTCAGTAAAAATATCAGCCTATGGATGTTTGTGTTATTATCTTCTGACTTATTGTATACCATGTATGTTCGGGTTTGTAATAGGTCATCCCAAAAAGAACATCAAGGATTTATTAAAAAAAATCTTGTCATAGTCAAACTTAAAATGCAAGTTTGCTAATTTTTTGTTTGTTTGTTTGTTTCTAAAGTAGGACCAGATTATTCACTGGACTAAAGAAATAATTTTCTCTGAAGTCTTTGGTAACAGTACCACCATATATCACTCAGCATTTACTAGAAATAACAAGAACCACAGTGTTCAAACAAACAAGCAAGCAAACAAAAATCAATCTAAATCTGGGTAAAAGAATTATCAAACCTGGTAATTTCTGTACATGTTTGTCAAATTCACTGCCTTGGGATAAATTCTCTAAGATTATAAAATATGATGACCTGAGAGCTATGGTGAGCCAATTGAGATTCTATGGTAAGGATCACCTATGTGGGTGACATTGTGGCATGTACCTGATATAGGCCATCTGAGGGACAAGGGGATGCAACCTACTACAGACAGCTAGAATTAGTCTCAAATTCACAGGCCCTTCTCTTCATGGAGAACTTCAACCACCACAATACCTCTTGAAGGGTATTGTGGTATAATCTATCCAGGAGGTTCCTGAAGTGCATCAGTGACAACTTCCTGACCCAAGTGATACAGAAGTTATGAGAAGTGCTCTGCTGCACTCATGCTCATCAGCAAGGAGGGGCTCGTTTGGAATGTGGAGGTAAAAGGTAGCCTTGGCTGCAGTGAGCATGAGATGGTGGAGTTCAGGATCGTGAGGGCAGAAAGAAGAGTGAAAAGCAAGTTCATGACACTGGGGTCAGGAGAGCCGACTGTGGCCTCTTCAAAGAGCTGCTTGGAGGAATCCCACAGGATTAGGCCATAGAGAGAAGATGAGCCTAAAAAAATTGGTTAATATTCAAGAATTGTCTCCTTCAAGCTGAAGAAAGCTTCATCCCAGCAAGTAAGAAGTCAGGCAAAATTGCCAGGAAGCCTGCATGGATGAACAAGGAGCTCCTGAGAAAGCTCAGAAAGGAAGCATACAGAGGGTCGGTAACCTGGGAGGAATACAGAAACATTGTCTGGACATACAGAGGCACAGTTATAGAAGCCAAAGCCCAACTTCAATTGAATCTGATGAGGGAAGCAAGGGTAATAAGAAGGACTTCTCTAAGTGCACAGATGGCAAAAGGAAGGCCAGGGAAAATGTGAGTACACTGTTGAATGAGGTAGGAGACCTGGTGGCACAGGACATGGAAAAGGCTGTGAAGTATTTAACGCTGCCTTTGCCTCAGTCTTCACTAGATAGACCAGCCTTCAAGCATCTCAGCTGCAAGAGAAAGGAAGGGGAGAAAGGCTGGAGCAAGTTAGATGTAACCTTCATGGAAGAGGATCAGGCCAGGGAACACTTAAGAAAATTGGATGTACATAAATAAGTCCATGGGCCCTGATTTGTTGCACCCTGAGTACTGAGGGAGCTGTCTGGTGATGTGGAAAGGGCACTTTCAATAATCTTTGAGTGAACATGGTGAAGTCTAGTTGGAAACTAGTGACTAGCAGTGTATCCCAGGGGTCAATACTGGGTCCAGTCCTGTTTAACATCTTCATGAATGATCTTGATGATGAGGCAAAGTGCAATCTCTCCAAGTTTGTTGATGATACCAAAGTGGGAGGAGCGGCTGATATACCAGAGGGTAATGCTGCCATTCAGAAGGACCTCAGTAGGTTGAAGAAGTGGGCCTATGAATCTCATGAAGTTCAACAAGGGGAACTCCAATGTCCCGTACATTGGGAGGAACAGTCCTAGGCACAAGTATATGCTTGGGGGCCCACCCAGCTGGGAAGCAGCTTTGCAAAAAAGGACCTGGTGGTCACCATGCTAAACATGAGCCTATAAAATATCCTTGCCACAAAGAAGGTGAATTGTATCCTGCGCTGCATTAGGACCATTGCCAGTAGGTCAGTGAAGGTGATCTTTCCCCTCAGCACTGGTGAGGCCACATCTGGAGTACTGTGGAGACATGGACATAGTGGATAGAGTCCAATGAAAGGCTCCCAAGATGATAAAGAGACTGGAATATCTCTGTGAGGAAAGGCTGAGAGAGCTGGAACTGTTCAGTTTGGAGAACAGCAGAAAATAATTCACGTGCACAAATACCTGAAGGGTGGCTGTAAAGAAGATGGAGCCAGGAGTTTTTTCAGTGGTGCCCAGTGACAGGACCAGGGCCAATGGGCGCAGACCATTGGAGGAGTTTCTCTCTGAACATCAAGAAACTAGTCTTCACTGTGGGAATAACAGCACCAGCACAGGTTGCTCAGGGGGTTGGATAATTTGAACATGGTCTCACAGAAAAAATTTCAATCATAGGTGTCTAAAATTCAGTAAATTGAAATAAAGCAAGTGTTCTATATGCAGAATCGCATAGACTTTAGAGCACTGTTAAAACAGCAGTGTTGTCTTTTTCTCTTTATTTTAGTATATTGTTCTTTTTGGATATTTGCAGAAGTTAGTATATTCAAAGTATATGTTGTTGTTTTCTAAAGGGGAGAGTTATGTAGTGTTCTGTTTATATTCCAAACCACCACAGTAAAATTTAAGATGAATAAGATTGTGCTTTTAAGCCAATAACTCATCTGGAGAGGTGAAATTAATAATGTGCATGGATATTTCCATTCAAGGGAAAATAGTGTGCACAAATACATTAAAAGCAACATTTATTTAAATTATACTTTCTACACATAGATTTTTTGTTGAGTATCTACACCTTGGCTGGTGCAGAACAGTGAAGCTATGGACTCAGGAATTTCAGGGGTTTCCCCAGAACTGTCATCTGCAGAAGAGAGTGCTTCATGCTATGCCAAGTCTTCGTCAAAAATGTTGCCAGGTAGTCTAGTCCCTGAACAGATACATTTTGTACCAAATTCAAGGCTCAGATTTTTCATTCAGAAGTGAGGGATCTGAAGTATTTCAGTCAGAGAAGTGTGAAATAACTGTAGATCATTCTACAAAATGGAACCCTCATAAGATATTCGGTGCAACTGACATAAATTCAAACTTTAAAAAATTCTATCAAATGAGCAAGAAAAATCTATATCATCTAAGCTATATTATTTTTAATGCACGCCACATAGAGATATGTCATAATTCACAAACTAAATAACAGCATATGAATATTTCCTTACAATGGATGAGTCTTGTGAGCCAAAAACAACTGTTTAACTCATCAGGATGCAGTACTTTAAAATGGAGATACTGGTAAAGTGTCAGCTGGTACTTGAAAAAGTTTTAAAACAAAAGACATTCAGAGAATAATGCATATATGATTTTTCCTCTGTTTTTGTGGTGATCCCATCAAGTCTTGTCTTCCAGCTTTATCCAGTTCTTTACTGCTTTAATAAATATTCTAGAGAGTTGAGCATTAACATTCTCTTCTCAGATACAAAGCTTTCATCATATTTCAAGCAACTGGCCTGAAAAAAAGTGCAAAAAAAATGAGAATTTGTAAGCTCATGATAATTAATTTTTGTTCAACCCTGATGTGCTTTTATCAGAAAGTCAGCAAAATTTGCATTTATAGATTTGTTTTTTGATGAAGAAAAAACCCAATACCTTTTAGCTGTCATGATGGCAGTAATACAAATGTAAAATTTCTTTAATGGTATCCTACTTCAGGTAAAGGTTGCATTAAGGAATGAAAAATGCCTAGACCAGAGTAATGACAGATGAATGTCAGAAATTTCAGGTTACCAAAACCTCAGTGTAGCCAAAGTTTGGGTAGATTTTCTTCTCATTTTCTACACAGAAGTCAAGATTCACAATAAGTCCTCATCTAATTCATAAAAATGTTGCTGCCACTACTTCTAATCATCTATTAGGTCCTAGGAGGTGAAGAGAGATAGCTTTATCAGAGCTGGATTTTCTGTATACCAAATACAGGGTGTCATATTAAGGGTTAACCATTTTTCAAAAGCAGAAATCTTCAGAGAGCAACATTTTTTAAATATGAGCAGAGTGACAACAGGGAAATTATGTAATGGGTGTCAGTACCTGATATTCACTTCAGTCTTTGGGAAAGATAAAGAAAGTGATCAATAAAGACATTAGGATACAAAACAGACATAAAGTAGGAACACAGAAGAGGCAATAAGAAAGAATGAGCACAGATAAAAATAGCGAAGAACAATTCCAAGAGGAAGGCACTAATTTGGACAAACCCTAAAGATTAAAAATAAAAACATGTGAAGGCAAGTATTTTAGGAAAACGAAGAAGAAGAAATTTTTTTTTTAAATGAAACATATAAACAAAAAAGCAAAAATAATTTAGGACAGGAAGGAGGTGAGATGAGTGAAATTCAAAGCTAAAAATTTGCCAAAAATTTATCACATTCATTTTAGAGAGAAAGAAAAAAAGGAGAAAAAGTTTAATTATTCTATTTAGAAATACACTTCCTCCCAATGTAATCTGAGAAAAGTTGTATATTTTGATTTGAAATTTCATTTAATTCCATTTTTTTTTAAAAAATTGTTATAAATTCAGCATCTCATCTGCTGGATCAGTCAGTCAACAACAGCTGATAAGGCTGTTGAGATATATGCTATTGTCATTAGATCAGCTTTGCTCAGAGCAGGAATTTATTATGAAGTGTATGTCCATTCTTGTGACTCTGGATGACATTCCATATGTTGGAAATAACATCTCAAAAGGTGAAAAATAATGACTACTGTCTCATGAGATATTGGTTTGCAGCAAGAATTGGACAAAGTTGAATATACCAACAGATATACTACAAAGTCATGCAGGAAAATCTGATGAGAATCAGGCAGACAACATGCTTTATTTGTAAAGGCGTATGGAAAAATGTATTTCTGTTTCCTGATGCAATTTTTCCAGTAGGGGAGGAGGGACTGACTGGTGACAGTGTCCAGAGCTGTGTTATAGAGATGAATAATAAAAACTTAGAGCTGCATATATAATATGCTCATGAAGATATATGGCAAAAAATAGCAAATGGTAAACATGTGTTTCCCTTTCAAGGGACATCAAAAAAAAAGATGGTCTATTGGTCAAGAGAGTATGTTAGTAATAAACATGCTGAAGATTCCAAACTTTGGGATAATTCCTGAAGTCTCACTCATACAGTGTTCCCTTAAAAGTCTGTTTCTTGCCAGACAAGTGTTAGCATTAGCTAACTGTTCTACTCTTGTTTTGTTCACTTGCAGTAGCTATCAAGAGGAAAGTGCAGATGAAAAATACTGCCTGGAACAGATGTGAAGTGCAAGCCACAAAAAAATTATTTTATATATTTAAGTTCAACATCACTGCAGCTTTTCTTTCTTCTTTTGAAAGGCTGGTTAGACTTTAAGATGAAACAGACTGTACAGGGCCAGATTCTTATACCATGTAAATAATCTAAATTAATAAATCGATTCATACCAACTGAGGGTCCAGTGCTAGCAAATACAAAGAAAAAACACCTTCATGGTGAGGGTGACAGAACACTGGAACAGGCTGCCCAGGGAGGTTGTGAAGTCAACTTATCTGAAGATTTTCAAGACCTGCATTGATGCAGTCCTGAGTAATGTGCCCTAGGCAATCCTGCTTTGGCAGGGGAGTTGGACTAGATGATCTCTAGACGCCCTTTCCAACTCTGACAATTCTGTGATTCCATGATTCCGTAATTCTGTGATCTGTAATAGTGGTAAGTAAATCAGAGGACAAGGATAATCTTTGGCAAAAGTTGTCCAGATAACATTCAAAGAAGATAAGAGTTCTCTTCCATTTTCTGCTTCTATTGGAGTGAAATTTCTGGTTAGCCTTGAACTGACCTTGAGATTAGAACTGAATGTTCTCTTTTTTACCTCTCTGACCGTTACCACTTGTTCTTCAAGTAGCTAATTAATACCTGATAATTCTTTAAAAACATGATGGACCAAAACTACTTTAACAAACAAGGAAGAATCAATCTTAACCAATATGCAAGACCAGGTAAAGGAGAGGTAATACTTCCATTCACCTTTTTCAATAGAATTTAATAAAGTCACATAGTTGGTTAAAGCCCTGGATCACAGAAAAGGCTCTGGTTAACAACACCGGTGAAATGCTAAAGCAGGTAAGAATCCACTCCTTAACCTAAGAAAATGGTTAGTGTTGGTTTCCCAGTTAAATATTATTTTCTTTATGAAAAGCAGGTAACAATTTCTCTCCAGTAAAATGCCACTTTCAAAACAGTTATTACTGTCCACAATTAAATTGCAAGCATACAACAAGATTGTTGATTCTAAAAATATATATATATGTGTGTATATATATATATAAATACTATATTTGCTTTTTGTAAGCCAAAGAGCCATTGCAATGTTTTTTTGTCCTTTGGATACAGTAGCTGAAATCTTGGCTATTACCAGCTAGTGGTTAATATAATCTCTCCAGATGTGGTTTCTTTCCTTCAGCTTTCTCGGGAGAGACTGTTATTTTCCACTGCGCACGTTTTGTTCTGAGCATGGCATAGTTATGTCTTATAACACATCCATTATAGAAGAAGTTTCATCTTTTTTAGAAGGAAAAGATATCAAACCTCTCAAATACAGAGAGATTTTAACTTTTTTTTTTTAAGTCACTGTTTTATTCAATGTTTAATTTGCACTGCTAGAAGGCTCTGTAAAATATTAAAATTATTGAAATAATTGCTGATTCTTCATTGGTATTAAACACAACTAAATGCATGATTTATAACATCTGAGGTTGGAAGGCTGTAATATATCATTTAGCTTGACATTTTCAGTAACATCCACCATGGGATTTCAAATACACATCACTTTATTAAATAATGTAATAAAAGCAATGTTGTGCATGAGATGTTTGAGATTATAAATCTTTGTTTTTGATAAATTATAACGTTGCTCACCCTCTTTAAACGTTGCTTAGTTCTCTTGTGTTGAAAGGGCAAATCAAAACCAATATGTGGATACTGGACATAAGGAATACAATATAGATGATAATTTTCACGGCTGAAGTAGATATAGAACATTTTATCCAAACGTTTCATATATTCTCGCACAACTGATTTATAGTTCTAATGTCTTAAGAACATATGCTTTCCAGAGATGTTCTCGATAGATTTTTAATTTTGGAGAATAATAGAAGGATCCAGAGCTTGAA
>JAOXJM010015326.1:0-15166 GCA_026413425.1 Tringa solitaria
TCTTTTGAACACTTCCAGGGATGGTGCCTCAACCACATCCCTGGGCAGCCCGTTCTAATGTCTGATAACCCTTTCAGTGAAAAAAATTTTCCTAAATTTTTTTTCCTAAATTTCCTAAATTTCATCTGCTAACAGGATTGCCTCATTAGAAGACTATATCCTGGCTTAAAAGGATAAAATCCACAGAACAGAAGCCAATACTCCCATTATAAGAATAAGACAGAAGTTTTGTTAATCCAAGGTAACAGAGACATGAGCACTGGTGGACACACAGCTCTCAGGAAGCTTCACCTGGAAGGAGATCCCATCCCCAAAGGGCATTTGTTGCTCTATCCAATGGTCTCTGAAAGGACTTTTACAAGAGAGCACATTTTCCATTCCCTGGACACTTTTGTTGGAGTTTTGGGCACAGAGAAGTAAGGGGAGATGATGCTGTCAGTCTCCGTGCACTTGGTCTTATCTGGGGTTCGTTGGGCCGTTTTCAGCTCAGGGTAGATAACTGCGTATTATGGGATTACGATATATATGTGTTGCATTTATTAGTACAAACAGTAATGTTGTTACAAGCATAAATCAAATTAAAGATTAGGCTTTTCCATACAAATTCAAATGTGTATCAAAGCCGGCATCGTAGTTAATTCAATTGTTTCCTGGAGTTTTCGCAGGCCCGATGTTGGAAAATAAATCAAATTTTGTTACAGACAGAATGGGACACGCGGAGGCTGTGGATTCCTCCCTGCTCATCCCTGTGAAATCTGCTTTTAGCACCTCTTCGCCTGACTTCCCATGGAGCCGCCCCCAGAGAGGAGAAGGGTGTGATGCCTCCTGTATGAAAATAATCATCCGTCAGCGAGGAGCGTGGCAGGTGGCTTGTGTACAACTCCTACGCTGACCAAGGTGCTCTCCTGGGTGGATGAACCCACCACGACTCAGGCAGACGACCACTGGAGCTACACCAGCAAGATAAGCAACCAGGTTTGCTATTGCAATCCAAAGAACCTTCAACCCGTTGTAGAAATAGGACTATAAATTATAGCGGAAAAGAATTTTAGCAGGAAATGGGGGGCTGCTGTGTCCAAAAATAACAGCAACAACACTGTGAAAACAGAGCAGTTGATAGGAGGGGAGTACTACTCGAGATCTGGATTTTTGACTCCTGTTTGACTCATCTTATTGGAGTTCAGTGGGAATATTGGCAGGGTGAGGAACGGTTTGTCGTCGGGAGCAGCCTGAAGTCCTGAACTACCTGGGGACAGATGCATGCTCTGTCAAGGCATCGCTTCAAAGGATGCCAAAGAAATGAACCCAAATCTTTTGGGACAAGTTCATCCTTTATATAACCCAGATATATATTTTTTCTTTCACCTTACAACCCATTGCATTTCACTTCAAATGCACAGGAGCCCATTTTCTGTAGCTTGTTTTGCCTGGTTGTTGTCTTGAAGCTTTTCTCAGTGGTGGCACACCAGTGTCTTTCTTACAGATTATTAACAATAAAAAGGGCACATATTTTTACATAGCAAAACCCAAGTGCTTTATCTGAATATCTGATACATTTCTTAGGAAGAAATTACGTCCTGCACTTACATGGAGGGCAGTGAAAGGACAGGCCCTTCCATCACTGACTCGTGGCATCCTCTTGCATTCAAATTCACACCACCATTAAATAACAGCAAATGGTCTTTACTCTCTCCTTGTTGCCAAGTTGTTGTTTGCCAAAATATTGTCTGCCTTTGGAATGATAATCATAACATAATAATGAGAGAGACAGGGGAAAAGTCCAGTTACAGATAATTAGTATAAGGACATATTTTAATGAAAATCCTCGCCTAGGGGAAAAGCAGTAGGAGATGTTCCCCTGAAGCTATGACCCAAATCCTCAGTTTTTGGTGTCCTCCTTTCCCACTTGCTTTGATTAGTGAAACCATTTACAGTATTAATATTCTATTTATACTTTTCCTTCATATGTTCTCAGATGAAGAGGGAGAGGTACGAATACGATCTCCTCCATTACAACTGTGTATTCCTGGATCAGTTTTGCTCAGGAAGTAATTTGAACTGTTTTTAAAAAGGTAAGCAGAGAGGGATTTAGGTTTTCCCATTAAGAAAAGAAATATGAATTACTGAGTTGTTATAAATTAGCCTAATTTGATTTAAGCAGAACAGAGTGGAAATCAGGACCTGTCAATTTTCTTCTTCCTCAGATGTAATGGCAGATGGAAATGATGAAACAAATATAAAAAAGATCTGATATGATACAACAGAGATGCTGACAGAATTAATCCTCAGTCATGCTGGTTATTATGCAAAGGGCTTAAACACTATGAAAAGAAATACTCCTACTTGTTCTACTAACTTTTAAAGTCCCAAAAATGTTGAGAAAAAAATTGAACCATAACTGCTGTTATTCAACCAGTTTCTCTCCATGGAAAATCTTGAGCACTTCAATCAACTTCCTCGAGCACTAGATTTTGAATCTGCAAAATCGCATTTCCCCACCTCAGAGCAAAGAGCTGGACTGAAGAAAGGCCAACTCCCCAGCTCTGAAGAGCTCCATTGGGGGATTTTTTTTTTTTTTCTGAATTCGGGTCGATGTTTAAAATGAAAGTGCTTTGAGCAATTAGTATAACTAACCCCAGATTGCTCCAGAGATACCAGAATGGGAAGGACTGGGACAAGGGCGCTCAATTCTGCGTTACCGCCTGCCTACCCCCGGTGAGGGCTCAATTTATAAAAGCAAAATCACTCATCCCTTAGCAATATGTTTGGCACGAGCGAGAGGAACTCGCGCTTCTGTAACCAAATGCCCTGGCGAGAAAGCAGAGGCACTGGGGAGGCTGGGCTGAGTGATTTTTGCTCGGCTTCACTTTGGCACCCATCTCCAGCTCCCGCTGAGCCCATATTAAATGGAGCAAAAAAAAAAAATCAAACTGTTTCACACTCATTTCAAAGGAGGCGAGTTTTCACAGCTCCCAGGTCATTTCTAACAAGCTGTGCCCACAGCTTGGTCCCTTCTGGTTCTGGCACAATTGCCTGTCAACTCTTCTACCGAAAACCAGTAGCCCATGACTGATGGTGTATAAAATGAAAGGTTGCTCGCTCTTTTTTTGGGTTTTCCTTGCTGGATGTGAAGCCCGCCGTAGGTCCCTTTGTTCTCGGCGAGAATGGAGATTAATAATTTTTAGAATGAAAGGCAGGATTTGAAAGATGTTTGAGATGAGCGGAGGTGATTGCAGAGTGGGCTGCTGGAGTGGTGGGCAAGCCATCTGATTTTTTTTTTTTCTCCTGGCTCTTCACTTTTACTGTATGAAGGAGACACTTGGGACTGCACACAGAGAATCTCAGCTGGGCTGAAATCAGTATCTTCACCTACCGAATATCAAGTTGCGTCTGCTGAAGATCGGCGTTCAGCACTGCCACCGTGCATTTCACAGCGCATTAATTAATGTGGAGGTCTAATCATTGCAGTTCGTGATCCTGACAGCACTGCGATACCTTCCTTTGGCCACCCGAACCTGAACGCACCAGAATGAGTTAAAGTGATGCGTTGGCTCCTCGTGTCATTTCAGGCTTTCCAGCAAGTGCTCACACTCCACAGATACAACAGTTTGACACCTGAGTCGTGTTACTCAAGTGACTTCTTCATATAAAACACCTAGGCCAAGGGAGGACTGTTTGTAGGTGTAGATCAGCAGAAGCAAAGCCCAGAGGCCACACTGGCTTCCACCCGATGAGCTGGCTGGATGCAATCTGACATTTTGGTGGTTTTAGCAGTGTTTGGTTAATGGTTGGACTTGAAGATCTTAAAGGTTCTTTCCAACCTAGATGACTCTATGATTTCATGCTGGTGCACCCAGGACCCAGACCTCCTGCACCACTGATGGTTCTGAAAATGTTGACAATGCCGGTGCCAGTGGAACCTGTCATGACTGACACACCTCCAGGGAACCTCCAAAGGTCCGCAGGTCCAGCTAGGCTTCTTGCTGTTGCCTGGTTGACAACCCACGGGCAGAGCATTTGGCACCAGCTTGTGCCTGAGTAGTTGAAGGTCCTTACTGTGCATCTGCATTAATAAGGGTCAATACCACCAGATCCAATCATAGAATCATAGAATGGTTTGGGTTGGAAGGGACCTTAAAGATCCTCTAGTTCCAAACCCCCTGCCATGGGCAGAGACACCTCCCACTAGATCAGGTTGCTCAGTCCTTTCTTTCTTTCTGCACAGTCCCTACAAGGGGTGGATATACTGATGTAGATGACCTGATGGTGGTGATACCAATCACTGTCTTGTTATTTCTTAGCCTGGAATTTGTGGAAGGAAAAAGCTACAAGGAAACCACTTCATTTCTCTGCCTGCTCATCTTTGGGATTTTTCATACAACATCAAGCTCTGTCCCCCACTGGGATGAGACCAGTTCGTGGGAAGGTTTGGACTTCAACCCAAAGAGTGATTCAGCCTTTCCAGTCCCAGACCAAGCAGCTGCAGCCCTCTGTGCCAGCAGCATTAACTCCCCAAAACCAACCTCCCGCCCCCAACAACCAGCAACACAAAGCAAAGGAAGTCCCTGATGAAAACCTAGTGTTAAAAACAAACCAAAACCTTCTCAGAACTATAAAGCACTGCATTATCATCCTTCAAAAACAAGGACAGGGGATGCAAAATTTTTAAACACTTTCCCATACACAAAGGTCAAAATCTTTTCCAGCCTACAGCTATTATGAAAGCCAAATATTGGGAAGCTAAGCTATACAAGTGGTGCCGCTTAATCATAGTTTAGGATGTTCCAGGCCCTCAGTATTGTGGTGGTGATACCAAGGTAGCCAGGTTGGCTGGGTGGCTTAGCTCTTGAGCTGTATTTGTTCCAAACATGGGTGTTATGGTCATGGAGAGTTCAGAGGTTAATGGCACAGATACAGGGCACAGGCTTACGTGGGAACGCAACAAAATCTGAAAACTATTACACATATTTGGGCTCCACATCTTGCCTGGCCACACACAGGCCTATTTAATGCCTTCACGGACCGGAGTCTGCTGTGAGACGACTGGCGTCACTCAAGGTTTGCAGTTGGGTAATTGAGATCCGAGCCTGGAGGCAGTGATCTAATCTTTCACGTTTTGGGTGTCAATGACCTCGAGAAATGTGAAGTAACAGAGGAGAGTGGCCATTGGCTGGTTTTACATTAACACACAGAAAATAAAAACGACATGATACAGGAGGAGCAAAATTATTGCTCCAAAATGGACTACCTCCATTAAGGTGCTGGCTGATTGCATACATCCATACTTTGTGGTGCCAGCTCCTTCCCCTCACACAGTCGTATTTCCCTTTGGCTTTGTTCCCCAGTGTAAATCAGCCAGAGTTTGGCTTGGTGCTGGTCTCAGGTATCAGCCTGGTGCTTGGTTTCAGCCCAGCTCCTCAAAGCTTACCATAAATAAAGGCAGAGTGGCGTGGGGAAGCAGCAGGTGGACAGCATTTCTTCCCCAGACCCTTGGCAGCTAAGTGGGACTCTTTTGGTAGGATCTTCAAATAGCGTTGAAAAAAACTCCCTTCTGTCTACAATAATTTAAACTAACTAACTACCTTGGAGACACAATTGAGACAGCAATGCTTAAAGATAATTCAAACCCCAATTAAAATGCATTCGAGTTCCTGCATTTGGGCTGGTGTTTTCTGCACCAGTTTGAGATTGGATGGGAGACTTCTTCCACAGAGGAAACCCAGTGTATGACTCGGGTCCGGGAGGGCAGAAGGCATTTGATGAGTTTCTCTTTTCTTCTCTCTCTCTCTTCTTCACAATGGTTTTTCACTAAGAAATAAAATTGCCTGAGGAGCCACAACTTCCCCACCAAACCCCCACAATCTCCGTGTACCACAGGTGATAAACTCCTTCTTTTTCCCATGGGAAATAACCATCTTACCACCCTCTTCCTTTAATTACTGAACAGCTTGAGCTTAACTTCTTTTTTTTAAAGTCAATTAACACATCTAGCTCAACTTCAAGCACTCGCTAGCGAAGTGCAACCACCATGGAAATTTGTTGCTTCTGTTTCAGACCTGCAGAAGGCCTGGTATGATGGAAACCTTGTCTACTAATCAGTAGCAGATTGGTGTAATAAGAAAAGTTGTCCCTACTGCAGACCTTGCCTAGCAGGAGACATCCTTACAGCAGATCTGGGTGTCAAGATTTCTATCTGGCTTTGTGCCTCAAATGGGGTAGCAGATGTGGAGAGTATCTGTGGTCCATCATTACAGAGATGCCATTGGTGGGGTTATCATGATTGGCCATGTCTGGGTGTCACGGTTATGCCCTCTGCCCCATCACCCTGTTCTTCCTGTCCCAGGGAAGTCCTGTAACACTGCCAGCTCTGCAGCTGCAATTCAATAGCCCATGAGCTATTGAAGAAGGATTTGTGGGAGCTGGCAAATGGAATCAGCCACATGAAGGAAGGGAGTTGAGTGATATCATCCAAAATTATCTTCGGTTGGCCTTTCTGGGACGGGGACCTTTTATCATCACAGACCACAAAGAAAAATCTACATCTTTCTGAGATGAGAGTCCAGAAGAGACTACCCAAACCAGTGACAAACATATCTAGGACCAGAGGAGTTGCTGTGCTACCTTGACCCACATAAAGACCCAGCAAGTCTTGCTTCCAGGCAAGAAGAGCTCTATCTGTATCAAAACCTTGATGTTCTCTTTGAGGAGACAACCACTCACCTCTGAACTTTGCTGAGATCTTGGAATTAGACAACTAAAAGAGAAAGAAGAGGCAGAATTTAAATGTTTGAAATATCTGTGTCAAATTCCTGCCCCCAGGCTGGTGCTCAGAGACAAGACTCTGCTGCTACTTGTCAATTAAATTACTTGAATCACTTAGTATATTCTTAGTGAAATTCATTTCCACAGGTTAAATCCTCTGGAGGCCTGTAGTGGTTAAAGATGGATTCAGGAAAAGGGTCTCACAGAAGTGTCCTGTGCTGATAGAGGGGGACAAGGCAGCAGAGCATGAGAAAGAGGTGAGAAGGAGATGATAACAGGAGATCAGGGAAGCAAGAAGAGTAGCTGCCCTGAAAGGGAATAGGTTGAGATGTTGAGGATTCACGAACAGCCCATGTAGGCCTGATTAAAGGCTTCTAAGTCCTGACACAGGGGCACCCGAGAAAGCCCGGGGCCACATTAGCTGTGACCAGTGGTCATTTCATAGGGGAAGGTGAACTCTGCACAAGTGAGGGTGAGGAGCTGCTATCCCACAGGGATTATCTGGGATCAAAGCCTGGGTTACTCAGTGAAAAATTATGGGGGGATCCAGGCAACCGTGACAGCGGTTCACAGGACAACCCGACAGATCAGAGTCTGCGGTGAGGATGGCATGGGCCATCACAACCATTGCAAACCATGCATGGTTTATAAGTGTTTATAATGGTTTTGTCTGGAGAATTTGTGAATGCTCTATCCCTGGAGCTGTTCAAGGCCAGGTTGGATGGGGCTTTGAGCAACCTGGTCTAGTGGTGGGGTTGGAACTAGATGATCTTTAAGATCCTCTCCAGGCCAAACCATTCTATGATTCTATGATAAGATGTGCAACTGCTTCTGTGCATTTAGCACTGGTAGCCCTGGAGTCTTTCTCCACCCATGACCAGCAGCACCCAGTAACCCAGTAACTTCATCTACCCAGTAACCCACCAGGCACCAAGAGACCTCCTGCCTGCCAGAGATGGAGGGATGTGCTGTAGGGGAAGGGAGCGATGCTACCATCATCTCCCTGGGATCCCAGTGCCTCTACAGGGAACAGTGCTGATGGTGGCAGTGGTTTTCTGACCCACCAGAAAGTCGGTTGGAGATGCATTTCCCACCAAACAGCAAAGTGATTTTGTAGTCATTTTGGGTTCAGATACTCAGGTCAATAATCTTTAATTCACCTGAGACTCACATCGCAACATCCTGCAGAGGTTAATTTACTTAAAGGTGAAAAGAAGCATATTATGGAGCAAAGGACGGAGGGAGAAGACGATGGACCTGCATGGTATTGAAAGCCAACAGTGGACGCAGGGAAGCTAAAGAAAAGGCTAAGCTCATTCCCTAGCAGTAGCCCAGGGACAGGAGAAATGAATAGCCGTGAGATGATGGCTTTGCCAGCCTCAGGTTTGTATTGATATAACTCTTCTGCAGTTGGACGTTCTGGTGTAACAGGTAGTCGACACAGATGTAAAAGTTATTGGTTGAAACCCTCCTCCCCAACCCCTCTCTCTATTTCTGCCTTTTCTTTGTCGCACTTTGAGGTATTTTTTTGCCTTGTTCTGTTTATTCAGCCAGATTCAGTGTTAGATGTATTTGAGTTTCTTGCCACAAACGCCCCCCTGTTTAAATGTCAAGACTGGCTATTTAGAAGATTATCAGTCTTGGGAAGAAATTAAACACGCTGTAATAATGTGCCCTGACCCTGGCACATTCTCACCATGGCAGTGGATGTTTACACAGATAACAAGAGCATCAGGAATTAAAATAATTAGTTTTCATGTTACAAAGAAAATCAGAGATTCTGAAGGAAGGTAAATCTTCATTCTCCAATACAAACCTGATGTAAAACTACAATTGCTTTTTTACAGGGAATGTTATTTTTTACTTAATGTGTTATGCTTTTTTTTTTCTTTGAGGGCGATAGGAGGATGTCTGAACACAGAGACCAAAAATTAAAATACTTGAGCTTTCTTCAGAGAAGAAAAAAAAAGCAGACCGTTTGAATAGAAGCAAACAAGAAAAGTGTAGATTTTCTTTTTCCATTGAGAAGACATTTTTAATGCCCCAAAAAGGTCTGATGAGGCAATATTTGTCCATGTCTGCACTGGGGGTTTAAGTCAATATTTGCTGGAAGTTAGAAAGAGATTCCTGCTATTGATCCACGTTTGCTTATTCTGGATTTTCTTGCAGTTTTCCCGACGCATTTGTTTCTTGCCAGAGTCTGAGACAGGACATGAGATTGCTCAGGGGTCTGGTCCAAACTTGGCAGCCCCCCTCACTTAAGCACATTTTGCACGGCACAGAGAGGAGGCCAAAACAGGGTCCTGCCAGGATTGAAATGTGAAGGAGAGCTCTGGATGTGCCCAGCTGAGAGCAGGGCTCAGTCCATGCAGCTCTTGGGTGAAGGGTAAAGTGTTGTCCCCACTTGCTTCATGCCACAACATGTGGATGGTCCCAAATGGGCACTTAATTGACCCATCTGCAATGCTCCCAGGTCTACAAACCATAACATCGAGGCAAACATTTATAAACACTTGCCAGGAAGGAGTTCAAGATTTCTAACACCCTCTTCCATGGACTATTTCTTTCGCCTGCCACATTTCTGGAACCATCCTCTTCCATCCTGTTGGTGCTTGGAGGCTCCAGAGCAGAAACACAAGTGCAATCACAAGAGTTGGAAAAGGAACAGCCTGAGCCCACTTTGCTGAGCTCACTGCAGAGGACAGGCTTAAGACACATGTCTGGAAACTCTTTTGAGAAAAATATCCACTGCCTATGCCCCTTGCTTAATACCCTTCATCTGGATAAAGTTAAAGAAATCCCAGCCCTCTCCCAAACAGAAGAATATATTTAGCAGTTAGCAGAAGGTCAAATAATGTGTCCCACACGTAGGAGAGATTTACTTCCCATAATTTGTGTGCTAGTTGGAGCACTGAGCTGTGGGCTGCAGCTTGAGTCTGTGTTTGCACGGAGCAAATATGGACAGACCCACACTGAAACAAGTCCATGGAGCTGGTTTGTTTCCTCTGACCAGACCCCAGAGAAAGCCCCTGCTCCCCAAACCAAGAAGAATGATAATTGGTAAGAAGCAGCTGTGGGAGGTGGTATCTGTTGAACGTAGGCCAAGTTTTGGGCCCAAATATACAAGGCAATGGGTCCACCACATAGAGATAAGCAGAATTAATTCGGATCCTGCTGCTGAATATTTGTAAATTTTAGCATCCCCATGCCCTGTGGTAGTGAAATACACAGTTTAACCTGGTGACCCAGAGAAGATCTTAGGCTTGGGGACCTTGATAAGAAAAGACGGCTTAATCTGGCATGGGTGAGTGTAGTGCAGAAGTCAGGGAGCTCCTCAGATTGTGGTCTAATAGAAGAGTGAGCACACAACGAGCCCCTCTTCCCTTCTGGCTGCATTCAGGACAGCTCAGTGGCATCCAAACCAGACTAAGTGCCCTCTTTAGTGCCACTGTAAATTTTTGATTGGTTTAGGCTGCCAGGGTCTGGATTGTTTCAGAAGATCCAAGTAATTACCTTCATTTTGGTGCCTCTCAACATCTCCTATATAAAGCAAGACTTGTCTCCTTTGAGATTTCTAAGAAGGAATATGAGCCCCAGCTGAGATAGAAATCAGGGAGAGTCTAAGCAAAGATGTGCGTGAAGAAAGGTAGCTGAGGTTAAGGTGAAGGAGGCCAACCAGAGCCCCTCATGTGAGGATCCACCTGTGGAATATGTCCAGTTTGGCAAGTGGGGGGGAACCTCCTTCATTGTTACCACTGTCTCGAAGCATGACTTGAATCTTACTTCAATGACTGCTTTGAGCAATAACATTTAGGGTTTGCCCATAGGATGAATGATTTGGGGATGTGAGGGGCTCCCAGTGCCCATCTGGTCCTACAGCAGGCTAAGTCACACTCAGGATTAGGGACATGTTTAGGGAGGCAATGTTTGGCCACAGAAAGATTTAAGAGCAAAGGCAGGATGAGGAAGAAGCACATGAATCATATTTGCAGCTTTTTTAGTTGGTGAGGATCTCAAAAACTCCACCACTTTGCTCAATTTCCTTATAAAAAAGGAGGATTGCAGCATACACATATGCGATACATTCTCACAACTCTCATTAAAAAATTATGGGATGGTCAGATTGTCAAGATTGTCTCCCTACATGTTGCTTTTCACATTCAGCTTGCCCGTCTCTTCAACTTTTGGGATATCCAAGGAAATTCCCACTGCAGGAGACTGCACAAGGTGCAATATCCTTCCTGCTCCTTTGTGTTGAGCATCATCAACGCTTATACTTTGGAAACAAATAAGACTCAGAAAGACTCAGAAAGATTTTTCTGAGAACTGTAAAATGGAGAGACCCCGCTACCCCAAAGGCAAGGGCTGCCCTTGACCCCATGATTGTGTCCCACTCACTTGTGGTGACACCAAGTTGTGAGGTGCTTTAAAGGCCACACTTGCTCCTCAACCAGCTCCAGCACAAGGGTCAGATCTTCAGCCAGAGTAAATCTATGTGAATCCACAGCACAGGAGACATCGAGAACTATCAATGGGGTCTAAGATCAAGTTTCCCAGCAGTAAGAGCTGTAAGAGACCAAGGAGAATTTGGATCCATTTGTCTTGCTAAGGCAGAATTGCTCCTCACAGTATATTTTCTCTTGCTCTGCCCTGTCTTATTTTAAAAGCAATGGGATGTTCCCCAAGGTGCTTTTGGGGGGGGATTCTTTTCAGCTTGCCTTCTCAAGGCTTTTGAAACAGATGAACACAGAGGAGTCAATGGCTGGGAAACCAATCAAGTTCCTTAGGTGTGGAAACACAAGGTCGGATCACCCCCATGAATGGTTCCTTTCAGGGAGCAGCATTTTGCCCTAGAAACAAATCCCATTCCACAGCCCTACTGGTTTTGAAACTAGTGATTTTCCCTAGGTTTTTTGGCCATGGTCCAGCTGTCCTATGTCCCCTTCTCCATTTCCTACCGTTACAGCTTGGCATTGAGTGCTCCAGGGTCAAGGCTGCAGAAGGAAAGACAGCCTTTATTGTTTTTTTGCGTTGTAAAGATAAATGTGCCCATCAACGTGGTTCCACCCACCACTGCTAACCCTTCTGAGGGCATGCAGTGGTAGTCATGAAAAGCCCCTGCAGTCAACAGGGAAAAAAGCCTTCTTTTCTTCTCTGCATGAAAATCTAGGCTGCAGATCTATGACATTCACATCAAAATCTGTGCCAAGCTGTGTTGGCTTTAGGGCAATGGGAGTTTCAGCCTTTAGTTCTTGTTGCTTGTGCATGTTAGACCCTGGAGAGCTGCATCTAGCTCTTATTGGGGTGGAGGAGGGGGGACTTGTGGTGGTTCACATGGACTGAAAGAGCATTGGGCCAGAAGAGATACGGGAACGCCAGCTAAAAAAACCCTCAAAATTGCCTTAGGAGGTCTCCAAATGAAAGCATGATGGGGAGAAATTGACCATCCTGTGGGTATGCCAAGGAATGTAAGGGAAAGCCAGAGGGATTGTGGAAGGACCCTGGGTTTGGCTCCATCAAAGAATCATATTAATCAATAGCCAATTTTGGCTTCTTGTAACCTCCTTGACCCCAAAGCAACCCAAAGTGTTTCTCTCTCAGGCACAAATGTCACTTTGTTCACCAGTCAAAAGCAACTTTCTGGTGACCCCATTGTGTGGTGCACAGCAAAACTGGAGAGCAGACTGAAATACGAAACAAAGAAAACTTGACAGCACGAATTAGAGGAGGCAAAAATATCTCTCCCCCTGGAAATTGTCTGAAGGACGGGTCTGGGACTGACTTTTCAAAGGGCCACATGAGCTGACAGTCTGCATTGGGTCTGCTGCTTTTCAAATGTTACAAGAGAAGGCTTCGAAACCATCAGAAGCCAAACCTTGAGTTTGTGGTGAAACAGAGGTGAGAAATTGTGACACCACTGTTGCTGCAGTACACTGATTTTTTTTTTTTTCAGACTGAGCAGGGTGGATCATTTGGAGAGGCAGACACAATTTTGGATACTTGTCAGCTCTTGAAAGGCTTATGACAGTTTTTTGTAGCCCAGTTTTCTTTCGAAGGCTTGCATGAGAAAGTTATAAAGGAAGGCATAACTCTAGATCAAGAAATTTCTGCTGCTTATGCTCAATTTCTTTGAGTGTACTCTACTCATGTGGCTACATGGCTGCTTTTTTAATGTTGCTTTGGAACCAGTTTCTGCTGAAATTGTGTGGCTGTGTCTGAAAAGATTTTTTGGGGCCAGAAGACCTAGGGATAAAAGGCCTCCCTGCAGGAACAGCAAGCCGTTGTGCTGGTGATTGAATGTTTAGCACATGGGCATGCTCATTTCTAGCCTGGGGTCTTCACTGCATGAGCTAAATGCTGGCCTCTTGGTGTGATTCAGAGCTTGGCCGCTGCCAGGGACCACAGCAGGGTCCTGGTGAAATCCAAAACTGGGTAATGAGAATTTTGTGAGCCACAAAATATCGCTCCTGCAGAGCCAGCTGCGCCTGGGCCCAAGCTGATGGAGAACGTACCATGGCTGCAGCCCACCAGAGCAGCTGTGGCTTTTTGAGCCCTGATGTGCAGGTACCAGAGAGGTACCAAATGATCTCCTTCACTGAGTTAGTGCCAGGCTGTTGGGTCTGTGCTTGCTGTCCCACCAGATGTGCAGAACGGCTGGTTAGGATGGTACCTCAGCCCCATCAGGGTCTCCTGCCCATTTACTGATTTATGCAGAAATTTGGAAAGAGGACCTACCCCACCCCCTTTCACAGTCTCGAGTCACCCAGCTCCTCTTTGCTACCCTGATCCCCTCCATGCTCCATCGCCTCTCCAGATCGCTCATTACCCAGCTCTTCCCAAGCCTGGGGAGGCATTGCCACCTGGTGAGCCCATGGTACGTCCCCTGGGGCTTTCCTGGCACCTTCTGGTGGTTAAATGGTTTCCTCCATTCCCTTTGATTCCAGCTGAGGGATTAACTGGGTTTCGGGATATGGTTTTAATGTGGTGCATGAAGTAGCCAGGGGGTCAGTGTTTGTGGCTTGCATGTTTTAGCAATCCTATTTGATGATCAAAGCACGAGGAAGCAGGCATGGGGGGATTTATATACAGGAGGTGCTTTGCTGACGTCTCCAAACCATACCACACGGAGCATTACTGCCTTCCAGCTTTATTATACCTTTAATAACCCTGAGTGTATGTTTTTCTTTGCCTTCCTTTTTGCCTCTCCCTTCCCTTTCCCTTTTCCTTGTCTTCTTCCCTCTCGTCCCCTCTCCCTCTTCCTTCCCACTAGTGGCAAAAAATGCAAGGCAAAAGGGAATCATGCAGCAGAGATGGGACTTTGTTCTCAAAACCATACTTTAAAGGAGATGACTGTTATCACCTATGGGTAAATCAGGGTTTTCCATTGCCGTCACTGGGGCTGTACAGATTTGGAGCAGCTGATCATGTTCCCTGTTTCAACGTAATAATGCTCAGGAGTGGTTTCTTTACTTTGAGGATGCCAGAGCACTGGAACAGGCTGTTCAGAGAGGGTGTGGAGTCTCTTTTTCTGGAGACATTCAAAATCCACCTGGATGCATTCCTGCCCAATCTGCTCTGGATGATCCTGCTTTGGTGGGGGGATTGGACTAGATGATCTTCACAGGTCCCTTCCAACCCCCACAATTCTGTGATTCTGTGTGATTCTGTGATGTGGTACCTCTGAGTACTGCAAGTGTGTGGATGGAGATAGTGGGATCAACCTTTCTGTCTCTGAAGTTGGCCAGGCCAGGGAGAGGGCTTTACCTGGAAGGGACACACTGAGTTTCCTCTTCAGAGCACTTAAAGCCTGGGTGGATAAATAAGTTGCAATTCTTGAGGCTTGGACTAACAAACTTTGCTTAACCATAGCCTCTGGATGGAAGTACTGCCCTGTCTGGAGGAAACACCTGTGTGCTCCAGGACCAGGCTGAACACTTCTCACATATCCTAGCATGAGCCCTGGCTGGGGATGTTCCAGTCTCATCATGAGCTAAATAAAGTCACAGGCAAGCCTTGAGGCATGGATGATATGATACTGGGGCAAGAGAGGGTAGGGCTCCATCCACCCAGGTGTTTTGCTCCTTCAGTTTTCCAAAAGTTAGTTTTGTGGGTGGAGGAGGTAGGTCTAGAGCCCTAGGTACTTGGCATCCATGCTGGGAGGAGAGTTTTCTAGCTCGTGTGGCTGTTCAAGTGGAAGAGCATGACTTCAAGATGCTTCAAGCCATGGGGACTCATTTTGTGGCTGGGGTCGAAAGAATGAGGTGAACTCCCAGCCCTCCTCTGCCTCTTTGCCAATTTGCTCTCTTACCAAAGAATCACGGAATCACATGGTGTAGAAAGGGACTTCCAGAGATCATCTAGTCCAAACCCCTGCCAAAGCAGGTCCACCCAGAGCAGGTTGCAC